>PPHD01010741.1:0-19395 GCA_002909625.1 Bambusicola thoracicus | reverse complement strand
GTATCCCACAACATCCTTCTCTCCAAATTGGAAACATATGGATTTGATGGGTGGATTGTTCAATGGACAAAGAACTGGCTGCAGGATAGAGTCCAGAGAGTGTTGGTCAGTGGCTCAATGTCTGGATGGAGATAGGTGATGAGTGGTGTCCCCCAGGGATAGGTGCTGGGGCCAGTACTCTTTAGTATTTTCAACAGTGACACTGACAGTGGGGTTGAGTGCACCCTCAGCAAATTTGCTGATGACACCAAGCTGTGGGGTGCAGTCAACACATCAGAGGGATGGGATGACTATCAGAGGGACTGACAGGCTCAAGCAGTTCAACAAATCAAAACGCAAGATCTTGCACCTGGGTGGAGGAAACACCAATTATAAATACAAGCTGGGGGATGAAATGACTGAGCACAGCCCTGCTGAAGAAGACCTGGGGTACTGGTGGATAGCAGCTAAACATGAGCCAGCAATGTGCCTTCACTGCCCAGAAAGACCATATCCTGGGCTGCATCAAAAACAGTGTGCCAGCAGGGCGAGGGAGGTGATCCTGCCCCTCTGCTCTGCGCTGGTGAGGCCTCACCTGGAGTACTGCGTCCAGGTGTAGAGTCCTCAGTACAGGAGAGTCATGGACCTGTTGGAGCACATCCAGAGGAAGACCACAAAAATGACCCAAGGGATGGAACGCCGCTCCTATGAGGACAGGCTGATAGAGCTGTGGCTGTTCAGCCTGAGAAGAGAAGGCTTTGAGGAGACCTGATAGTGGCCTTTAGTATCTAAATGGGAGCTACAGGAAAGAAGGGTACATACTCTTTATCAGGGTCTGTGGTGACAGAAAATAGGGAAATGATTTCAAACTGAAAGAGGGGAGATTTAATTTAGATACAAGGAAAAAATCTTTTACAGTGAGGGTAGTGAGGCACTGGCACAGATTGACCTGAGATGTGGTTGATGCCCCGTCCCTGGAAACTTTCAGGATGAGGCTGGATCAGGCCCTGGGCAACCTGATCTAGCTGTAGTGTCCCTGTTCATTGCAGCGGGGTTGGACCAGATTGTCTTCAGAGGTCCTTTCCAACTCTAAGGATTCTATGATTCCATGGTTCTACTGAGTCCTCTTGATGTCTTCTGAGGTCTTCACAGGCTGCTGATCATGTGCTGGGCTTGGATGTGTCTTCTGGTAACCTGCAGGAGCTGACATTAAGCAGTTTATCTCCATCACTTCCTACCTGTTAGACATCAGGTTCTATCCTGTCACCTTCATTTCCTCATCTGAATGTCCTCAGAAATGGAATGCAGATGCCTGCTAGGATCTTAATAAAATATTAATTTGGGTGCCAGCAGCATCATGAACATGTGCCATTGTTGCATCCTTCCTGCCCATCTTTCCTCATTGGTGTGTTTCCACCTAGACACTACCATTCCTTCTCCTATTCCTATCAGTCCCATCACTGGTCTTAAAATTTTCTACAAGATCAGCATCCAGCATCTGGGAAAAATCAGAAAAAGTAAGCTGTCTCATTTCTAACTAATGGGTCTGTCACTGTAAACTCATGATGTCCCCGGTCTTGTCTGGACCTGAAGTCTAGAGAACCACTCTTGTTCAGATGTAGGAGCAAATGGGAGGCTGCTATCATCACTGCTGCTTGGTAACATCCATAAACAGTGAAAAGAGTGAAAACATGGAGACATTTGACCTGGCAGGCTGTTATCACTGAATTTACTGTAGAAAGCAGTGGTTCTGAACTTTTGGCAAGGGTAAGGTGGTCTTAAGATGTTCTCAAAAGATGTAAGATCTGCACCATCTAGAGACCTATTTCAATGTGAACCTTGAGAACTAGATGAGCCAACGGTTCATAGCTCTTCCCAAAGGGTGATATATAAGAGATTCTCAGAGACAGCTTCAGTCAATTGTAAACAGTGGTTTCCTCTGAAAAAAAAAAAACAAAAAAAAAAACACCACCAACAAAAAACCCTATATTGCACACACATTCTGTAACTTGAATGTATATTTAATTCATTTTCCCCTCCAGAATATAGAGTATTTAGCCATCTGTGACATGGCTACACGTGCTAGCAGATTCCCTTTGCTGCTGTGAGCACTGACAATTCAATAAAGTCTAATTGACGACCTTCTTAAAAGGACCCAGATTAAGAATAATTAGCACACAAATAAGTAATGTTCAAGATTCTAGTGATGTAGTGATTTGATCAAGTTCAGAATACCTTAGGGGAGAGATACTGAGAAGCAATATAAATAATGATCAGATTTATTGCAAAAAAAAACAAAAAACAAAAAAAACAAACAACAAAAAAAAAAACCCACACGTTTTACATTTATATGCTCACATCTCTTACTAATTGAAGATTAGCCTCAGAAAAGAAAAAGTATAGTGAGAAAACTGAGAAATTTTTAAATTAATCATGACTTAGACAAGTAAAGACAGTATTCATACAGTCATCTGTCAAGACAGACAACAAATATATCATTGAATCATAGAGTGATATAATTACTTGAGTTGGAAGGAACCCCAAAGCCCACCCAGTCCCAGCCTCGTGCTGTGGGCAGGGCTGCCTCCCAGGGCCCCATCCAACCTGGCCTTGAGTGCCTCCAGGGATGGGGCACCACAGCTTCTCTGGGCAGCTGTGTAAAGACTGCCCAGTGAGTAAAGAAATTCCTGCTGACATCTAACTTAAATCTCATCTGTTTTAAAGCCATTGCCCCTTGTTCTATCACTACCAGGCCATGTAAAAAAATCAGTTTATAAGTTCCCTCTAAGTACTGGAAAGCCATAATGAAGTCTCCCTGGAGCCTTCTCTTCTCCAGGCTGAAAAAGCAAAGTTCCCTCAGCCTTTCTTCATAGGAAAGGTGCTCCAGCCCTCGGATCATCTTTATGATCTTCTCTGGACCCGCTCCAGCAGCTCCATGTCTTTCTTCTGCTGAGAGCCCCAGGCCTGGATGCAGATGAGGCCTCATGAGAGTGGAGCAGATGGGGACAATCCCCTCCCTCTCCCTGCTGTCATCCCTCCGTTGATGCAGCCTAGGATACAGTTGGCCTTTGGGGCTGCAAGTGCGCGCTGCTGGCTTATGTCCAGGCTTCCATTCATCAGGATCCTCAAGTTCTTCTCCACAGAGCTGCTCTCTTTGGGTTCTTTTCCCAGTCTGTGTGCATGTTGGGGATTGCCTCAACCCCAGTGCAAATGCAATACTGAGAGAAAAGGCTATGTTATAGATAATACGATCTGTATGGAAAAACTTGATGCTTAGAAAGACAGACGTACCAAGAGCTCCCTGTATAAGCATCTGTGTGTCTGTGTGCATTCTCAAACATATACAATTAACATGCCATTAATCACCTGTTCCTGTGGAGGATTCTGAGTACTTAGGCAAAGAGAGAGACTGGCAAGAATAGCTGCCTGTGTTATGCACCAGAAAGAAAAAAAAGAATCAGCAATGAGCTCATACTGACCTTTCTTAGAGTGAGAGGCTGAAGGCATTGATAAACTAAGGAAATTATCTAGCACACCCTAAATGCACGTAACAAAGACATTTAACAAGAAAAGTGATGAAATCTTTTCATTCTGGTGGAGGTTTGGTTTGATGTTGATTGAGAAACGTGGAGTGCAGGCATAGCAGGCTTACTTTCTTGCAGTCCCGTGGAAAGTATTCTATAGTTTATCTTCCAAAAATGGAGCATTTCCACCATGAAGTTTGGCAACATCACCAACATGACGCAAGTCTCTATTCAAGTTCTTCAGTGGGGCTCTTGACTTCATACTGTGCAGCACAGTCACACCACAGCAAGCCTAACCCTGTACATCCCTCCACTGCTGCAGGCCAGACAGAAAAGGAAAGTGCTGTGACTTGCACCACTTCTCCAGCTCACTGAGATGTAGCACAAGTAGGATACTGCACATACCAAAACGAGGAGACAAAGCACCGCGATATCACACAGCAAGGAGCTGTCAGCCTGCTGGTGCCTAAATAGAAGTGCTACCTGAAGTGTTAATACAGACCTCACTGTCAGATATCTCCTCAGTGCCGGAGGATTGCACCCTTGTGACATTCCACTGGGGTGTGAGGAGAGAGACCTAAACCTCATTCTACAGGAGGAGGGTGAGACTCCATGGAAATTAAGGGACATGCATAAGGTATGAGGGTCAGACCACTAAACTGATGACCCCACATCACATAGCTACTTTATAGTTCTCCATATTTAGTGCTATACTACAAATTCAGCTGCTTTATTAATACAATTTATTTCAAACAACACTGGCTGGTCACACTGAAGTTCTCATTAAAATATATCACCACAATAATATATTTTTATCACAGGTGGGCTGTTCCTCTTAACACAGAATGTCTGCTCTTACTGATGTCAGTTCAGAGGATATACTTGAGTTAAGCCACTCTGGCAAGCAAGACACAAATTGGGCTGCCACATGCACACTGATGCTGCCTTACTAATGAACAGTCTTGCAGTGTCTGGATGAGTGTCCCCTTCTTGTTTGTGCTGCAGTAATTGTTTCCACCATGGAAACCAAATAAATGGGCAGAAGAGACCATCTGTCCCCTCAGAGCTTTGGGAAGGAGCTGAGAAAGGCGCTGGAAATAGGCAGAGATACATTACGTCCCAGCTGCAGTGCAGATCCAGACTCCTATGTGCTCCTCTTTGGCATAACACAGAATTAGTACTGAGGGTTTAGGATGAGGGGCAGTAGATGAGAAACTCTGCCTCAGTGAGATCATCTAAGAGACTTCATAAATTGACTTAACCTCTTCTGGCCTATGCTGGGAATGAGAAGAGATCTTTGATCTTAGCTGACATCACCCTTACAAATTAGGATATCTGCAGTGTGATATCTATAATGGGAGATGGGTGTGCTAGATCTGCTGTGTGAGGAACACCTGAGCAGATGATTTCCTAGAGGTTACACCTTCCTACCAGAATTATTCTGTGAATCTAGGTTACATCCTTTGCAGAAAACTCAGGTACTGAGCTAGTTTGGGGGTGTTACTGGGTTTTGTTTTTTGTTTTTTTTTTTTTATTTTCCTTTCTGTGATTGAAATTTTTTAGCACAGAACAGGCTGAAGATGCATTTCAGACAGGGGTATATGTATTCCAAGAAGATCTCTCTGGTTGGCTGAGATAGAAAGATACAACCTTCTATCATAGAAGGGAAAGCTCTATTCTGTTTTCAGCTGCAGTTCAGACAAGGTTTTCTATCATTTTACTTAGCTTCTTTTCCTCTTATGTAAAATTCACTCAGCATTGTCTCCAGTACTAAGCAGACATGCTTACTGAAATCTGCCAATTTAGTCCAGCCTATATTTAGATTCCAGGAAGTTTTATTTTACTTTATCTTTAATAACATCTTTTGCAAGTGATAAGGAAAAAATTTTTTGGTTCCATACAACCACAAATCTTTCATTTGTGGTAGCTAATGAAAATATAAAACCTATTAGATTACAGAAAGCAGGACTGAAAGTGGCTCTAAATATGGTCCTACCTCCTCACTGGCAAGTTAATGACAGTATTATCAATGACCTCCCAAAACCTTCTACCCTAAAATTCCCTCTTAAAAGTTATGTGTTGTGGGCCTCCTAATGAATGTGAGTGATGGTGTATCTTCCTATCACCCCAAGTATACTGTCTGGACCGCATGGAGGGGTCAGTAATTGTAAATTTATTTTTCTACATTGCGCAGTGAAATCTCAAAATACTCCTTAAGTGGGACTTAACTCGTGCGAAAAATCTTGCTGACATTTTAATAGAGCTTGGGACGCTCAGTTTTGACCAGTTCTCAGTTGCAGGAGGTAATAGGAGGCTGTAATACTCAGGTAGAGCTAAAGCATATGTGTTAAAGACATACGTGAATAAGAACAGGGCCAGAGCAAAATAGAGAAGAGGAAGGTCAGTTACACTATTAACCTTGGCATGTAGGTATCCAAGAAACACAGCACCACATGAATATAGCCTTAGCACTGTGCATGAACCTGGCTCAAGCAGAACTGTCTTGTGTGTCTTTGAATGCACAGAAAAACTTCTCACGTGACTAACCTACTTCCAGGGAACTGAGACTGGACCCTTGTCAAAGACTGTCACCTACCAGTCAGTTTGCCTGGAAAGGGAGATGGCTGTTCTCCAAGTAAGGATATTTCTTTTTCTAAGCCTCCAGACCTAGTAGGAAATCCAAGCCAAGGAACCAAATAACTCTCGCCCCACCACCATTCATGCAAAATTAAACATCCTTGGTTTCATGGAGATGGAACAGGCATAATCCCAGGTACAAAGCAAGACAAACAATCCTTAACTTGCAGCCACAGCCTCACAACCTTTAAGAAAAGGTTTCCTGAATTTGTGATCATGCAGGTATGATCACAAAGGCAAGCACATGCAGGAGAAGACATTCTGCTCTGAGTGTTATTCTGAGGTAGCACGCATGCACTGCAGTGCAGTGTGCAAACCCTACAGTTAAATTTCAGGTACCCTGTTTAGATTAGTCATTTAAAACACTGTTTTTTCCTGTTGTAATCTTCACACAAATCAGCACTTGATGACTAAGATTTCTGGCCCTGCAGCCCTAAAAGAAGCTCCCTTTTCTCACTATATATTTCAAGACTACATTTTGAGATGCATGTGGCTCGCACAGTAAACATAACAAGAAGATGCTGAGTGTTTGCTGCAGTCTGTCTTGGATGCTCCCATAAATAACAAAACAGTTCAAAATCATGCCAATAAAACCTCATGAAAATATCATCCAGTTTGTCCCAAGTTTATCATTAAAGGGGAGCAGGCATATTTATAAACTGTCATTTTCAAACTATAGCTTCATCAGAAATACAGACAGAAAAAGAACAAAGCACTTCTTATGGCAGCTTACAACATATAGTTTCAAAAAAGGCTTTTATGGCTTTGGAGGCTTGCTTCTATACATTAGTAGGGTCAGCCCACAGAAAGCAACATACTGGATTAGTTGTTTGGATAGAAGTCAGATCTGCCTGTCTCCATAATCTTTAATACAGAAATAAAGTGATGAGTGACTCTGTTTTGGGGGACGTGCAGGTGAAAGGGACGAGAAGAAGCAACATCATTTTGATAAGTGCACAGAAATGTTTGGTAGGAAAAGAGATTTTCAGGGAAGGGTTGGGGGTTTGGTAGGAGATGTATGTTTGTATGCGTATGCATGCAATTCTTGCTTATTTGGTTCATGTGGGATTTCCTCTTGACTGAGGTGTACGAATTATTGTAGAAATGTAAAAGTAGAAGTGATCTCAAGAGGACATCTGTTCCACATCACTGACAGATGTCTGTCTGACCCATTTTAAGGATTTGAAGCAAGGATTCTGGAGTATTTTAGAAACCTTGTTCCAGTACTGTGCCATTCTCATAACCAGAGAATCTATCTGAATTATATCTAATCTGAGTATCTCATTCTTCAGCTTTGCCCATCCGTTTCTTTTCACAACATTTTTACACAGGGAGAACAGGTAAGAGGCCTTTTCTCTATCACATTTTTAATAACATTTTTTGTATCGCTGATCTACATTATGCCTATTTTTTTTTTTTTTTTTTTTCAAAACAAGTCATGTATTTCAGTTTTTCCTGCTTTCTAAGCACTGGTCTTTCTCCTTTCAGAATGAAAAAGATTTCAAAATTATCTACCATGTGATGTCACCACTGGACACTGGCATATTATTCCCAAGTTGGGCCTCGCTATCCAGAGCAGAATGAAATAGATGCTTCCCAGTTACTCACAACATAACTATTAATTCATCCCATCACACAACTTTGTATTTCTGAGTTATATTTTTTTTGTGCTTTGTGCTAAACTTCTTTTATGTAAACTGCTTCCAAACTTGTTATTTTCCATTTCATATTTGTGTATTTGATGTTTCCTTCCTCAGAAGTGATACCTTACACTTGTTCATATTGAATTTCATCTTATTGGCTTCAGACCCTTTCTTCAACTTATCAAGATTATTTTGTATTCAAATCCTGTTCTCTAAAATGTTTGCAGCCCTTCTAGTTCAGTATCACCTGCAATTTTTAAAAGTGTTCTGTATTTTCCATCATCGAAGATGTAAACACTGAATAATACTGGACCTAAGGCAGACCTCTGTGATATCTTATTTGATGAGATACCACAGTTTTCCCAGTTTGCCAACAAAACACTGATAATTGCTTTACCAATAAGTCCAATTTTTCAAACAGTTTTGCACTCATCACATAATAACTTCATCTAAACCATATTTCTCTGACTTACTTATGAAAATGTCAGGTGGATGTGTGTCAAAGCCCTCACTGAAGTCAAGATCTATCACATCTGCTGCTTCCCTCTTATCCACTGGGCCAGTTACACTGTCAAAGAAGGAAATTAGATTGCTTTGATGTGATTTGTTCTTGACAAACCCATGCTGGCTCTTATCACCTTATTTTCCTCTAGGTGTTTACAAAATGATTGTTCAATAATTTGCTCTTGCATTTTTCTCAGTATCAAAGTCAACCTGACTGGCCTGAAATTCCCTAAGTCTTCCTGTTTCCCCTTTTTAAAGATAGGTACAGTGTTTGCTTTTCTCTTGTCCTCCAGGACCTCACCCATCCTCCATGAGCTCTCAGAGATAACTGCTAACAGTTCAGAGATCACTTCAGATAGTTCCTGAATTACTCTGGGGTGAATTTCATCAGGCCCTGCTGACTTGAATGTACCTAACTTATCTGAATATTCTTTAAACTGTTCGGTTTTTTCCTGTAAATTAAACATCTGCCAAGTGTGTGTTACAGTTATTATGCTTAAAGGCAGTATTCCTAATACAGTAGTTTTAATTTAGTTGACTTGCAAAGTAGTTATCCTTCACTCCACAATGTCAATAAAGAAAATGGTGACCATATCCAGTAAATTGCTTATGCTCAGAAAGAAAAAAACACCTAAATCCTAAACTATGAAATTTCAAAAAGAGTCTGATATTCTGCCTCTAGAGGCCAACCCATAAGAACTCCAGCTAGACTTCAGCACTCTCTCATACCCCAAAGCTTGTTTTAGGGCAAGGCCAAACCAGGTCTGATTGCAGCAGTTCAGTACTTCAGAAGGTGCTTTTCACTTAATCAGAGAGAAATCCAGACATCACCCATTTCTTCACTTATATTCCCAAACTGGAAGCATTTCCAAAATGTGGAAGCCGTTTATACAATCAAATTTCATATAAAATGCAGCAAGGCCATTCAGCAGAAGATAAAAGAAAAATATATTGATCAAGAATTACAGATACAGGCTATGCTGGTTCGCTTCATCAGATAAGGTTTCTTCAAGATGGATATAGCTATAGATTGACTCTCAGCTATCATCTGTCTGTTTCATGAGCACTGCTCATGTTTACAAAGCAGTCTTCTGTCTCTCAAATGCACACTTGACATACTTGCTGTACTTGCAATTAGGGTAGGTGAGGTCCATTGTTCACGTTTTCCCCTCTGTTTCTTTCTACACTAGTATTCCTCACAAGGGACCTAAAAGACAAAATATCGATTTCCCCCCCCTCCCCCCCTTTCTTTTTCCTCTAAATGGCTTGTTCTTTTTTATTATGTTATCCTGATGGTTTTAATTTCTTACTGCCTACTTTGATGTAGCAACGTAAAGACAGCCAAAGATGAAGTTCTAACCCTAAGGCCTTGAAACAAAAGATACAGCATTTTCTCTCTGTCCCTCAGAAACAGGAAAAAAAAATGGCTTAGTTGAAAGAAATCTGCAGCAAGGAGGGTGTGAAGAAACTGTTCAATTTCCTTACCTGTCGATTAACACAAAGGATGCTTCTTAGACGCTGGAGAAACCATTCTCAAAATCAGGAATCCATCTTTCAGACTACCCACAGGATGCCAAATTATCCCAGCTGTGACCCCACAGTGAGCTTTATGGCAGTCATTGCTGTTAGTACTGTTAGTACTGGGGGGAGCCTCAGGGAAGGAACCAGGAAGCCATGTGAGCACAAGATCACCACAGGGCTGGTGCCTGGCAGCAACAATCCAAGAACTTTGAGCAAGAACATTTCATGAGCACATAAGCATTTCATCTGTAACTAAAGAGGTGATTCCTTGGGAAAACAAACTAACTAACTAACTAACTAACTAACAAAGCCATTCTCTCACTGCTGTTGAAGTCAAGAAAATTATCACTAAGTTAAAGGCTTCCAAATGAAAGGTATTTGAAGATACTTAATTTCAGTAAAGATACTAGAAAAGTGCCTGAGGTAAAAATTGCGGAAGCAACCACCAGTGACAGCAGTGAGTCCTGTTGGTGCTTTACCCAGTAGTTATGGATTGGGTCAGACTGGATTTCAGGTGGTCTAGGACCCACCCCACAAAAAACAGGCCAGCAGATGGGGGTCCCGTGGCCTCTCTGGCAACCTGTTCCTGAGTCAGGCCAGATCCCAGGGCAAAATTTGCAAGCTGTCCCCACATCCTGTTGTTGTGCACCCCAGGAAGAACCAGGCCTCCGGTCCTTCTTGCCTTGGGGCTTTCTGTCCATGGCAGTGCTCATTCTGCCCTGCTGCACAGACATCTCTGTCTCACCTCTGACACAGCGCGTGGTATTTGCCTTTGCTGAACTTCATGGGGTTCCCATCAACCCATTTCCTCAGCTGACAGTTACTGTAGGTCAGCTACTGTTTCTACACCGTGGTCAGCCTGCAATTATCCTGCAGAAAGACAGAAATGCAAGATGGAAGACCTTGGGTCAATATCCCATTCAAAGAGAACAAGGCAGAAAATGAGCAGAATAATATAGCAAATGTCAATGGAGATACAGAGATTCATCAAGAATTAGTACACAGTACAGTGGCATAAAATTGCCAGACCTCAAATCTTCTGGTCTTTCAGCCTTTACAGTCACCAAAATGATACCACCAGAGCCACTGAGAGTAAAAATAGCTTCTGTGAAGAAACTTGGCAGGGGAACACCAGCTTCAACAGTGTTAAACTCTTCTCTTGTTCCCACAACGATCCATCCAGACTAGGAAAGTCTTTTACAAATAAGAAAGCCCAGAAGAGCACTCTCTTAGACACACTGCAGAGAGAGGCCTCATTTTTCTTAACTGTCAGACACTTATTCCAGAAAGGAATAAAAAATGTTGATTGCAGCCAAAAATCACAGACATCAACCAACAGTAAGCTCTGAAGATGCTTTTTCATGAGGGAAACTGGGATGGGCCAAAGCAGAGGAACACATTCATATCTGGATCCGTATCTAAGGTTCCTTTCCATTTACGAGGAGTGAGGGTTGGAAGCTGAGCTATACTTGAAGCCAAGCACAGCTCCACCAGAAATGAGAACTGAGGGAAATAACAAAACAGTGTTTAACTTCAGCACATATTACTGATAACTATAATGATTCATGCACTCTAGAAGCAGAAAGATCACGCTTACTGGAACACACAAAAAGCACAATTCAACAAAGATATGTTCAGGCATAAAAACAGATATTAGCTACAAAAAGAGGCTTCCATTAATGACTCTAAAATAGGAGAAGTAATTTACAGACTTTAAAATCATTCTATCTGCTTTCTACGACCAGAGTGGGCTCAGTGTTTTCTGGAACAATAGGACTGTTGTTCATGACAAGACACCACTGGCCTCATCTTCTTCTTTGCCAATTCCTAGTGTGCTCTCTGAAAGAGAAGACCTTAAAACACACACGAGGAGCAGATGTGCCATGCTATTTGCAGAGACAAGTTCACCAACATCAGAGTGTTGCCAATTTTTATTTGGTTCTAGAGGTGAAATTGTACTGTTCTTGCAGTGATCAAGTAGTACCAAAACAAATCATCATAATTGCATACTGTTCAACATCTTTGGTAATGTAGATTAAGGCAGCAGAAGGAAATAACCACGTCATTCATGTTTGCCCAAGGCACAGTTTAAAACTAAGTTCCCCTCTTGCGAGTCAGGCTGATGTTTTCCTCTTATGCTAGCGTTCCCTCCAAAAAGGTGCCATGACATATGCTGGATATACAGCTTCACACTGGAGACGTGAAAGGTTGTCTGCACTGGCTGCAGTAAAAAACTTCAGATGGGAGTGGATAGCCAGGGATTCATTTCTTTGTGTTTAGTCTGGTGATACGTTCCTGCAGTTTCCCTGTCAAAATGAAAGCCAAAAGAGATCTTAGGAGATTATATGTCCATGGCTTTCTGTAAGATGACTCTTCTCTTTAACGTGGCCTGGAGTGAGACCAATATAGGTCTTCCCCCTACCGATGCAGAATTTCAACTAATGTTAATTCAACTATAGTGTGTTGAAACTGATCTGGCACGATTTTTTTTCCTCCCTTAATTTCTTCATTTTTTTGAGAGAGAGCAACCAAAACTTAATAAAGTTATTTCTATGTGGGCAATTTTCTCCATGATCTATTTTGGGTATATTTTTCAATGTATTCCTTAGGCACGGTCTGGAATCCTGCCCATGGACATGTAGAAGCAGTTTGGATAAAAGGTAAAGTATTCTTTCCTCTCCACCTCTGAGAAAAAGACTATTTCAATAAAAGAGAACTGAAGAACAGGAACATTCATTTAATATAGAAATATCATATGAACAACAACAACAAAAACAAACAAACAAAAAAACCGCTGAGTTTATTTCAGGGAATCAAATAGTAAAATCTGGCCTGAAGAATTAAGTGGCTGGCTGGAGAACCAAACTCACTCCTCCCTCCAGTTCCTCTGATGCTGGAAAGGAGCACATCTTTCTCTGGTCAGGGGGAATGCAAGTTTGGCAGGCCAAGTGGTGACATGACCTTTATAAAAATAAGTTAGAAAGAATAGCTACTTCCTCTGTTTATGTGGCAAAGTTGGCCCTCACCAAAGATGTCAGTCAGGTGCCAGGCTTTTCTCCCACTCTTCCTTTGTGTTTTTTTCTTAATCAGTCTTCAGACTAATTTCTTTGTTCTTTCAACATAGCAGGTGATCTGTGTTGGGCAGCCAGTAAAATAAATTTATGAACTGTCTGAAAAAGCCCAAAGGGCATCAAGCTGACTCTTTGTTGTTTATTTGGGTTATTGTTAAGGGTACAGCCAGGGTATGGGAGGCAGGTGGTCAGATCCCCAGCTGATGTAAAGCAGCACTGTTTTACTGACTTTAACTCAATGGAGCTACTTCTGGTCAGGCTCTTGCTTCTGTAACTCAGCTGCTGGAGAAACATCAGCAGAAGATCTGACCTACCTATTTCTTTGTGCCTGTTAAATGATAAGTACATTTTCCCTCCAGTGGAGTTCGGATAATGCTGCTTTCCTGGGGTGTCATCATAAACAAGAAGATAACAGAGGGACTTTTTAAAATGCTGTCTGAACCACAGTGGGACAGGATTTTAAACAAAGGAGACCTAAAACTGCCCAACTACGTCTGCAAAATTTAAGCTTGTACTTGTGCGTTCAGCTTTTCTGAAGACATGCAAGGGGTAGGCCATGTTTGCATACACTTTAAATGCATTCCTGACATATAAACACTACAGCTAGGAAAGGGGAAACAAAATCATAAAACAATCAGAACTATTTTTGATGTCTTTCCCTTCCTTTCAGCCCTCTTGTTTCTCATCCAGGTACACTGTTCACACTGAGATGGTAAGTGAAAACTGAAGTGCAGATGAACAGCGTGCACACCTCCTTTTATATGTTTACTTATTTATATATGCCTTTGGATCCCACTGCATTTTTCACACGTGTAGCAACAAACAATGCCTGTGTCCTGCTCTGACTCCAGCTCAGGCAGTTGTATCCTGCCTTGCTAATGACCTCCCTAGAGCTTCGTTTGGATGCTGGTTTTATTTCTCAGCTTTCTGTCCTAAACAGTCTTTCTGCCTTTGATGCAAAGCTGGTTCCTTCAACACATCATTTGAGCATTGCCAACAGAAGATTACTCTCGTATGTCTTCTGCTTTGAAACACCTCCTGGTGCCATTACACCTTTGAGGGAATTTTTAGGTAAAATTACTTATTTGTAAATCCAGAGCTCCTAATGCACATTTGGTTTAAGGCTGAAGTCCCTCATGTTTTCACCTAGCTGGTGCTGGGAGGAAAAGGGGATAAATCTTGTATGATTTCTTCATCACGTAAGTAGACAATACCTGTTCACCTCAGAGCTACACTGTAAAGATGAGATTAACACCTAAGAATCATCTTCAGACAGCATACAAATATGACATATTTTAACAAAAAATATTGCTTTCACTTGAAGACAGTCCCAACTGTTTACTCCATCTTTGCCTTTCTCTCAGATGCTCTGAAACTACTGCTTATTCTCTGGCACAAGCACACATTAACCAGGTCTGATAGGAGAAAGCCTGCTAAACGGGCTACACAACTAGAGCTTCAGCACTGCTAAATAAAGGGAAGCATTTATCTACTCAGCATTATTTCCATGGCTCTGGATTTCCTGACACGTCAAGGCCAGCTTCCTGCTGACTGACAGGCCACATTCCCCGCCATGGCTGAAGGCACAGTGTATCTAACTTCCTTCCATGCCACACCTTGGACCCATCTCAAGTTTGAATCACTCCACACGACCCTCAGAGGGTGAACCTTCTTCTGTTTACTTGAACGCATGCTGCCTGGTAAAAAACTCTCCTGGGACAAAGGGAAGCATTTCTGGATTCCACACTGCAGAGCAATGAAAAAAAGGTGATTCCACTCACCTTTGCTGCTGCCACTAGCTACTGTGATTCCCTTCCACAGAATGAAGATAAATGCAGGCTTAGTGCACGGGCTCCTAGAGGTTGCTCCCTTGTTTCTGTCACGCAGGACGTCAGACAACACTGGCCTTGCAGTCTGTGATGGTGTTCCACGTTACATTTTAACCCTCACTCCCTTTTGATGACTTCTCTTGGAAGAAAATAAAAAAGTGAGCTACAAATGGTGGGTTGCAAATGACAGAGCACTCTGGCAAGGGTTCTTTACAGAAGAATCAGATAAAAAAGATGGAAGTGAGATGGATAATATTCTGCGTTGTTGTTTGATGTAGGATGGAGACAAAACTTCAGGCAGAAATGTTAAGGAGAAAGAAAAGTAATGCTTTTAATGAAGGTGCGAACACCACTTTTGAAGGCCACCTGCACATCATTTGTAGATTTCCTGTGACAATAGTGCCTTGATGGCTGTAAACAATGCTCTTGGCTATGTTCACAACAAAGAGCAGAGTGAACTTTGTTGAAAACTCCATCCTTTAAGGAAACTTTTGTTAAATATCTTCTTTCAAGAATGAGAGGAAAAAAAAAAAACATTTTTCCTTCTGCTTTTTTTCCAACAGCTCTCAAAATAGCTTTACAAGACTGGTAGGCAGACTCAGTATTTACTGTGTATATGGACAGCTCACATGGATTAGGAAGAATATGTTCTGCCTTGTGTCACTGTTTGATACAATTGCCTAACTGCATTTTGGACATTTCCCTCTCCACTTATTAATTTGTGGTTGGACTCTGTCAAAATCAGAATGAGAATATCAGTGCTCTGATCTAGTATGGCTCCTCTGTTCCTGCAGGTTTTTGGAAGATACTGGACCTCACAACTGGAACTTCAGAACTCATTCCAAGAATCACTTCCTTACCTAAGCACCGAGAATCCACCAAATAACAAAGGAATCCTCTTGAAGTAATGGCAAGCTTGGTAACTAACCACAATGACTTGAGATTGAGGAAAGGAAATGCAGACTCTTCCTACACATGGAGACAGTTTGACAGATAATTACTCCTGTGAGTCATTCATGGAGTAGACTTCCTCTGATAAGAAGCAAATTGCCATCATTCCTTTTGTTCCTTCCTTAGTCTCTTGTCAGAGACAGCTTCAGGATGGGTGGCCTCTATGGTCAGCAGCTCTTTAAGCAGAGAGGCAGAGCCCAGCACTTACAGGTATTTGGCTGCCAAGGTTAAATATTTTTAGAGCGCGCTTCTGACCACGCTGAATTGACTGCATTTTCTTCAAAGGGGCCCCATGGGAAACTAGTTTGTTCTCCAACATCTGCCCCACCAGTTCTGTTTGCACAGCAGGATAACCTGTGACTCCAGGACTGGACAGACTCTGCTCAAGACACAGCATTTCTCAGCATTCTTGGCATTGCTGTTCCTTTATTCATCACTTGTCCTCAGTGGAAAAGATGTGATAGACACAACTTGAAAAGTGCTGGGATTAATACGAACACACACAATCATGCTCTGCTCTGGATATACTGGAAAAATACCATTGTGCCTCTCTGAAACATTGTCCTGTGGTGAACTTGATCACATTCTTCTCACAGACCATGCAGAGATTCCTGCTGGGCGTTCACCGGATTTTGGACTCAGACCTGGGAGAATCAGGCATAACTTTTTAAACAGCTTACCATAATCGTTACTTAGATTGCAGTGATTTTATAAATCTTCCTGCTATCACAGTCCATACACTTCCCTCCAAGCAGGAGAGTCAGGAATATATCTGGCTCATGGAAGGAGAGTGATTACAACATTCTTCAGTTACTATCGTAATCAGTTTCCAGTTCTCAGTCACCAGTCTCTCAGTAGGAGGCAAGCACCCATTCGGTGAGGATGAGCATCATGTTAGGAATGCAAAGCACTTAATAAAAGGAAAACTTGCATCTCCAAAGTGCAGAAAGACACTAACATTTGATTACCTGGAAAGAGACTCCAGGGAGAAATTCATGACCACAGAAAATAGTTTCCAAATTAAATGCAGTATGATGCAAGCATTCAAAACTAGATGCAAACTGTGTAAAATTGATTTTTCCAAAAGAGCATAAAATGGTGAATTTAGCAATAAATTGCAGTGGGTTCTGAATCTCTTCTACTTTGAGTTTGCTTAGGCCATTTACGCCGAAGCCAAAAAACCCAAAGTTGCCATCAGTTGGATCAGAGTTGGCTTTATGTCTGCTTTTAGTGAGAACCATTGGTGATGGGTGAATGGTTGGACTGGGTGATCCTGTGGGTCTTTTCCAACCATAGTGATTCTATGACTCTATGATTCCATGATTCCATTGCTGCAAACTACAGTGTAAAGAAGCTGAAGAAGTTCTACTGTTTCCACATTTCAGCAGAAACAAGGGGCTACAAGAGGAACAAAAATTGTTTAAATGATTGCAGTAAAGCCTGAACAGAAAGAAGAAATTTGATGGGACTGTGCAATACATTTGTTTCACGTGGTCACTTGAGGCTGATTCAAGTACTGCAGACAGCAAGACATACAACTTTACAGCAAGGCTACTATCTTCCTAAGTAAGTCCTGCAAATCGCTGTGTTGCTGCTCCTGACTCAAGAGCACGAGGCAGAAAAGCAGAGATTATGATCAGAGAAGTACACAAATAATCACAGACATTATTCAGATCATCAGACACTTAGACCTGGAACTGAAAGCCCACTAAACTCACCAGGTTGTTTTCAATGGGCTTTGGATCTGCCACTAATCCGGCAAATTTTAGGGTGGGATTTCCTCTCTCCAGATATGTTCTTAACAGATAACTGTTTCATTTCATCACAGAAGAACAGATGAAAAACAGTTTTCAGTTATGTTGGGGATGGAGAGGTAGAGTATATGTCCTTAATTAATGTACACAATTTAAATAAAATATCATCCTCCTACTCTTTTATTTATTATGCGAGAATTTCTCCAGACCCTAATACTAGCCTTTGCACAACTCAGCTCACC
Source organism: Bambusicola thoracicus (assembly GCA_002909625.1). Classification (NCBI taxonomy): domain Eukaryota; kingdom Metazoa; phylum Chordata; class Aves; order Galliformes; family Phasianidae; genus Bambusicola; species Bambusicola thoracicus. The sequence goes on along the minus strand of PPHD01010741.1, from coordinate 1,740 downwards.
AGGAAGGAAAGCAGCTTGTCCAGTGTCACCTGCCATTGATACTGGTGATCTCTACTGGAAAGCCTCAGTGGGGACAGCCTTCACCAGAGAGTCATTCTGCTGCCCCTGGCTGGAAGAAAGAGAAAGAAATCTCTTCATGTGATCTTAGTGGTTAGAGTGAGCTTAGCATTAAATTTATGTCTTTTATCCTGAAGGTGGAGCAAGCTGAAGAGACCCAAAACTAATTTCTTGATTAAGAAGTACTTTTACCTTACCTTAAGAAAGTTTGACCTTCTGGATGCCTTTTCTGCTCATTCCACAACCATTCATTCATTAGCTTCTTAGGAGATGCAATACTGCTATCTAATTATGGAGTTGGGATATTCTTCACCTCCCTGCACGGCTCATCTAGAATCAAGTGTAACCTGGCATTTCCAGGTGGTGTTACAGGACTCTGTTTCACTGAATGAGCTTAAACACATCTGATGTAAGGCATAGATTGGGAAGGCTCTGTCAACAAAATATGAACAACCACATTAACAAATACACACCAGTATCAGAAAATGCCTGCTTTGACTGCATGCTGCTGGTTTTTTTTTTTTGTTTGTTTGTTTGTTTGTTTGTTTTTCAAATGGCTTGCCCAGAAGAAATTACTATGAGGCAAAACTATCCTGGGCTGCAGCAAAAGCAGCATGACCAGGACGAAAGACATGATCCTCCCCCTCTGCTCTTTGCTAGTGAGGCCTCACCTGGAGAACTGCATTCTGATGTGAAGTTCTCAGTACAGGAGAGACATGGACTTGTTGGAGCACATCCAGAGGAGGCCCACAGAAATGATCCAAGGGATGGAATACCTCTCTTATGAGGACAGGCTGAGAGAGCTGGGGCTGTTCAGCCTGGAGAACAGAAGGCTCAGAGAGACTCAATAGCAGCCTTTCAGTACCGAAAGGGCTACAAGAAGGTAACAGGGTCTGTTGTGACAGGACAGGGGGATATGGTTTCAAATGAAAAGAGGGGAGATTTAGACTGGATATAAGGAGGATTTTTTTATAGTAAGGGAGATGAGGCAATGGCACAGGCTGCCAGAGAGGTGGTGGATGCCCTGTTCCTAAAGACACTCAAGATCAGGCTGGATGGGGCTTTGAGCACTGATCTAGTGTAGGTGTCACTGTTCATTGCAGGGGAGCTGGACAAGGTGAACTTTAAAGGTCCCTTCCAGCTCAAACAATTCTATGATTCTATGATTCTATGAAAATGAAGAAGCAATTAAATTTTTTCACAAGGTGGTGACATTTCGGTACTTTAGCAAGCACTTTTAATATACATGCACGCTCCGGCCTGATCTAACCACTTGCTGAAGCCAGCAGAACTTTTCTCATTCATTTAAATGAATGTATTTCAAGCCTCACATGTGTGGTTTTTTTCCAACACTGTCTTTAAACCTGATGCGTTTATTCATATGCTTCAAAAAGAAGAGTCAGACAGGTGGAAATGGTGCCAACATCACATTTTCAGTCCAGCTCCAAACGCAGGACTTGATTCGCATGAGTCTGTACAGAGCAAGTGACAGAACTCTTCTGAACCTGATAGAGAGGCCCCATCTCATGCACTGTGTGTTACCACCTTCCCATGCAAAACCACACAGTGTCACTCAGAGTGGCTTAAGCAGCACCACTGCTCAGACAAACTGAGTTCCTACTGAGGGCATTACTCAGGGGCTCCCAATTGGTACTGGGGAGTGGATCACATACATGCATGTGC
>PPHD01010740.1:0-19396 GCA_002909625.1 Bambusicola thoracicus | reverse complement strand
TTCACCACCTCCAAGGGCTGCATGCCTGGGAAGGCGGAATATGGAGGCTTTAGCGCAGTGCCTCCTGTCAGGACCATGGTGCTGGGCTGAGATAGACTGGGGTGCATATACACCTGAGACCTGGAGAAGAAAAAAGTGCTTAAGTTGTTACGTAGAAAACCTTTGGAGCCTACATATGTGCCTTATCAAAAGGCTTCCAATCAGCAAACAGTTCTCAGCAATTCTGTCCTTGTGTTGCAAGAGTCTTCAACAAAATGATAGTGTGTCCCATTCATAGTTCATACTAATATTCCGCACAATATCCTCTGAATTAGTAGTAAAGGAAGGACTCAATTTACCAGAAGTCTGTAGCAGCTTCGCAAAGCAGAAATCTCAAATTAAAGATTCAACCAGCTCTAGTGATAGCAAATTTCTTTTTTATTTTAAACTTCACGTCCAGATTTTTGAGGCCTGCAAGAACCATCCTGATCACCTGCCCTCATTTAATGCAAATAACCATGAATCTATCGTGAAACTATGAATCCCATAGCCAGTCCAACTCTGAAGTGGATGTCTCATTCCTTCAATTCAAGTAAGCAGTTCTTATGGCCAAATCGCTCTTGCTGCTACATTTACATTTGATTTTTAAGTTGAATCTTACTATTTCTTCCAACAAAGAGCAGGCATGCATTCTGTTCTTGTCTTGTAGATTATATCTAATGCCCACGTTATTTGATCTCCCCACACAGCTACTCAGCTCTGATCAAACCACCTCTTTAGCCTTCTCCCCAGAAAGAAGCCAAATACAGTAAACTGCTAGCTCTGAATTTCTCATTAAGCAATTTGCTTTTTACCCCACAAATCTTCTCCTTCTGTATACTTCCCAAGATACATCATATCTTCTAAGAATGCAAGCACTGCAACTGAATTTTTCAAGGACAGACTTTGCCACTATTGTAGAAGAAGCACAATATACAAAGCTTCATGTACCCTAATATGCTTGCTCTCCACCCCAATGCTACCCAGCATTGTTATCAAAGGAAAGAAACAGGACGTCAGAGAGGGAAGAGGAGATGAGTACAGAATATCTGATCAATCAGCTTCACCAACAGCAACAAAAGGTTAAGGCCACAAGGAAATGAAAAACTGCGAAGTAGTTACCTGAAGGGCTGTATGGAGCTGTACATCTCCTGGGACTGAGAAACAGGCAGACCACCTCTCAGGCCAAGCTGAGCTTGGGCCTGCAAAGATGTGTGCAGGGAAATGGGAATCTGTTGAGCAGCAGCCGCCTATGGAAGAAATTGAGATGACTGAGAGGTACAAAAGCAACCAAAAGCTCTCCCAAGCTATTATAAAGCCAGCAGTTTCCTCAACAAGTTAATGTGCCACAACAATGACCTACACCGTAGCTTTGCACAGCCCCTCCTACAAAAGAGGAGCACACTGGCAGGGAAAGACCCTGCATAGGCACAGGAGAGAGAAGAGTGTTCCAAGAGGCATCTGATGGGTCCATTAGGAAACCAACGTCCTCCACACACACAGTAGGCCCTTTATGAACAATAATAATCCAAGTTTGCATTGACCTGCACTCCTATCCTGAGAAGGCTGGCTCTCCTCAACTCTATCAACACCCAATTTACTCAGTCTAATGAAATCTCCCATCAGTACTGATTGGCTCTAGAACGTACTGCAAGTCACAGACATCCTGAGTTGGAAAGGATCCACAAAGATCACTAAGTCCAACTCATGGCTCCACACAGGACTACCTAAAAAATAAACAACACGTCCAAGCATGTTGTCCAAATGCTTTTTGAACTCTGTGCTGTGACCATGCCCCTGGAGAGCCTGTTCCAGTGCCCAGGCACCCTCCTAGAGAAGGATCTTTTACTAATAACCAATCTGAACTTACCTGATGCCTGATTTATGTCATTCTGTTCTGCTACTGGTCACTTCACCTCATGCAGATTTCTCACCATACGCTTCACTTAAACTCAGTCTTTTTAAAATAAAAAATCTTTCCCTTTAATCTCACTAACCTCTAACACCCTACTGGGAAGCAGCGTTCAAGGAACTTTAATATCTAAGCTCCCTTGGACTGTCAGAGAGATAAACATCGTTTCTTACACATCACCCTGAAGACTTCTTGAAAAACCATTAGCCAGTTACATGTCTCCCTTACTTGTTGGTAGCTTTGCTGCTGAGGTATCGTCTGAGGAACCAGGCGGGGCTGACTTGCAAATACATGGCCATCCAGATACAGGGGGGGAATATGGTTACCTAAATATCAGAGAAGAAAAGCTGTAATTCAAGGTACAGGCACAGTACCCTATAGAGACCTGCCAGTCCATCAAGACTAACTGCTCAGGAACTGGCAATCTGTGCTCCAAATTCTTCCTATATGCCAGAAACCTGTTCTGCAATCACCTCACCTTTGCAGCTAGGAGGGATAGAAAGGGCAAACATGATATTTGAAACCTTTACATAAGCAATCAAAAAGCCATTTTTACCCCGAGTGGCACCAAGAGGAACGCAGTACGCCATTCCTGTGCCTGCATATCTGAACATGAGATACTCAAGCAAAACAAGGGAAGAATTTGCCAGGGTGGGAGTGCGGGAAATAAATGACCTAACTTGGAAATAATGTATTTTCTAAACAAATTAGCTACGTTGGCTGACTGATTATCCATTCTTGAATTGAGAAATGATAAGGAAACTCACTGCATGCCGGAGAGGCCCTTTGAGACCCAGGAATCAGACTCCAGGTACATTTCTTTTTTCCATTCCAGGCACTCTCTTGCTAACTATGCACATCATTGAACTTGCCTGTGTTTAAGTTTTCCCTCCATAATTCAAGGATAGCAACACCTTCTCACCTACCAGAGTTATGCAAACTTTTGAACATATTTTTTGTTACGTACAAGGAGCAGAATGTGCTCAGAATGTGTGATATATACAGAAGTTACAAACAGCAAAGTGAGTAGAACGGTTGATGCTGATACTAGGACTGCTGAATTTCTCAGCCATAGGTTTTTTCCTTCCCTTCTTTTTGACTGAGTACACAGTGAAGGGTAAGCAAGATCTACCGACACATTACAATGAAGAGCCCCTACTCAGTTACAGGTAAGTCCAAAAGGAAAGTCAGCCTTGTGTTAAAATACTAGTAACACTCAAGAAATAGTCCCTCCTTCCTGAATTCTCCTTACAGATCTGTTCAATGCCAACCAGTCTTTCAATTTACATGGATGCTCTTCTCCACTAGAATCCAAAGTGGATTCAGATATCAACCAGACAATGCAAATACTTCTGCTGCAGTTTGCAGATACCTGGAATAGATGCAGAAGGTGCTACGGACGCCACAGGCATAGGAGGCATAGAAACTCCACCAAAAGAGCTGTAGCTGACACCGTTGGAAGCTCCAACACTGGAAGGAGGCTGGATGCCTGAGCCTGCACCTCCTGGAGAGTTCTGTTCTGGTAAACTAGGAGAGTTTTCCCAAGCCTTACGAGCAGACTCCATCTACGGAAATGAAGGGCGATAACTGCAGACAATTCAAACGTGGAGGATAATACTGAGGTCTAGAGCTGCTCATCTGTAAACTATTAGTTCAATCTAAATCCACTCTAGTCAGAGTAGAAAGCTAATAGGTCTCAGATCAAGGGGCTTCATATCCATTCCCAGTGGGTAACTATCCCTCACAAACACTCATCCCTCTGGGTATATGACAAGTTGGTCTGGGAGTGGCAAGGTAGGGCATTTCTTTTTTGTTGGCCTTTTCGTTGTTATTGTTTTTAAACATCAGTTGTGTAAGATCACTGATGAGTCACCTTACCCAGTTATTGAGACAGTCACTAGTCAGAAAGCTCTGTCGCACATTTGTTTTATTTTAACAATTAATGAGGACTTCAGCATCCAGGACTGTTGGAACTCATCCCCCTTCATCCATAATAAACAGCAAATATACTTAACTTTTACAGAAATAATTTAAGATTTAGCAGTGTCTAAAAGAACAGAGAGAAAGACCACTCCACCCTCACTACTCTGGTCAAGCTGACATAGTACCCACTTGAGGACAAGCACATATGCCAGCTTACTTACCTTAAGAGTAAGCTCTGCGGTGGGGAAGGACATCGGGTTCAGGCCAATGCACCTCTGAAGGTGGTGATCTCTTCGCAGAATGGGAATGGACTGCGTTAACCCTGCCTGAGGGGAGATTGGAGAACGGTGAATATTCAAGGAGAAATTCAAGAGGCACTACAGCCTCAGCTGGCAGCTACAGTAACTACACCTCAAAGGATTCAAGCCTCAGGAACAGGAGTTAAGTACTGCATTGAACCATTATCCACTTCACTGATGGAATAAATGAAGTTTTGATGGTGTGCAACCACACCCTTTACACAGAGTTACATCAGTGTCTATTTAAACATCAACTAGACTCAGTAACATAAATCTGCAGAATACACACATTTGGGATCTCACCTGAATTTCACAAAATACTTTTTTCTAAAAGAGCATTTCTCAAAAGAAAGACCCCTTAAGACAAGTCTCAAAAATTCTGACTGCCTACAAACTTGAAGGTATTTCAAAAGCAGCCTTGCAAGTTTCTCACACTGCTGTCCGCAGCTGAGTTATGAGCTGGGCTTTCGGTGTGCTCACTCCTGCACATACAATAACAAAATACACAGATGGCTGGAACAAGCTAGGAAACTTCTCAAAGGGCCTGGCTCAACAAGGTAACAGTTCTGTGTTGTGCTGTGGCAGATGAGATCTTCTGAGGAAGCTGCCAGTCTAGACCTAAAAACACCGGTATGCCCATCACATCCATTACCAGCACTCCTCTGTGTTGCAGGGGGAGGACACTGGTCATCTCAGAGTCTGTAAAACCTCTTGGCTTTACACAGGTCACTGAATGATGACAGACTTGCTCTCTGTGTCACTCCTGAGCCAGCGTTGCTCATTTTACCAAGGTACCTCGAGGGCAACAGATTTCCATTATGGATCTTTGTCACGTGAGATGCCAGAGCATTAAATGTGAAGTCAACTACAAAGAAGCATGCTTTCTCTGTTCGGTAGCATCTGAGATTTAACCAAGGAGAGGGTCAGATGAATCAAAACAAAAACAAAACAGAGATACTTACATTACTGGCCAAGGCATCCTGCAATTTGGTAACAGGATTAGCTGCTGTGCCAGAAGCAGAACCAGGTGGCAAGCTGAAGTCAGAGTCCTGAAGAAGTGGAACATACAACATTCAAATCGAGACCCAAGGGCCACCAGTTAGCTTCTCATGGTTAATGACTTTAGCCTGAATCATGACACTAGAAACTAAAGACTGTCCTTCAGTAAGCCTCGCTGGAAGACAACATGGAGATGCTTCTCAGCACTCAGCAGCAGGCAATCCCCAGAGGCACAAAGGCTTAGAAGACCACTACTTTGTCTATCACATCTACCACCACCCCAACAGGTCCCTAGGACACTACTTACAAAAGGATATTATGCATGTGGCTGACATATCTCGAGTACCTGGTCTGTGTCAATGAAATCTAAGGCAAATCCACAGTGTATACGCTGGAAGCTTCCTCTAAGCAATCCTACTGCCTCAAACCACCTTTCACATCTCAACAGGTTCACCACCAAGAAGATAAAATTAAATTCAATCCTCACTTTAGGATTTACTCCAAATTCAATGGGTGGCACAGGAAGTACAGAATCCACGTGAATTTCCACCCCATTAACAGGGGGAATATTCCCTTCCAGCCGTTCCGTTCCCTCCGAACCCTTTCTGTTTTTCAGGGAGCGCTCGTTGCCGATTGGTCCAGGCTTGTGTTCCTTGTTCTGTCCTGAGCCTTGATCTGAATCCTTAACAGGAAAGCAGAGAGGCTGAGACAAAAAGACCAAATTACCCCATCTCAAGCCTTAAAAGTGCTATTAAGAACAAAAGAACCACTTGACAAGTTCTCTCACTATGTGCTCTGGCTTGGCTGCAAATCCAGATTACCTTTTTATCAGATTGCTTCTGCACTTGCTCCTTCTGGCAGTCAGGCTTTGGGTCCACCAGGCCAGCCCCATTCATCTCCTCTGGTTTGAGGGTGCCATATGGAGAACTGCGCTGAGAGGAGGTCGCGGAGGATTCCCGAGACTCCGCACTCAAGTCAATGCCACTATCCCCCTGGCTGCCTTTAAAACCCTGCTATGCAAAGCACGAAATGCGTTAAAGCCCCGGACTTTGACCCAAATCCACAAAGGAGGAAAAATATCCCAGAAAACAGCAAGACCATGTCCCCTTTTGAAATCACATTCTTGGTGAACTACAGAGGAGTTGGTCTTGACCTGCAGCATTCCCTTGGCTACTTCTTTACTGCTACACAACCCTGAGACAGGCTAACCGAGGCATTAACCTCACTGCGGCTTCAGAATAAGGTGAAAGTAGCACACACGGCAAGTAGGCAAAGACTGCCAAACTTATGTTTCTCGTGAACCAAACCAGACTTGAACTCTGGCCTCCGCAGGTGAAACATTCTTAAACTTCCTCTGCCATCCCTGCATTAAGGCTACAGCTACACACTGCTCACAGGAATGAGGCATAAAAAAACATTATCTACAGTATTTCACCTTCCTGGACAACAGAGATTGCTTCCAGTTAGGAGCACAACCCTGAAACACACCTACCAGACAGTTACTGCAGACTTACACCCACATCTAACTCTAAGCAACACTTGGCCCTCTACGTTAGAGCAGCATGAAGCTCAAATCAGAATTGCACAGAGTTTAGAATTGCACAAGCAGAGCTGGCAGTCACTAAGCACAGATGGAGCAATGAGAAGCATAAGCCATCTATGTTAAAATTTTACACACACGATACCTGAATGGCATGAGTTGCCACTTACCTCAGTGGAACTAGATTCAGTACCATTGAAGGTATTTACAGGCTTGCTCCAGGAATCACTTCCAGGAGACTGAACTGAAAGAGCTGGGAGAAAATGTAGGGGTAGAGTTCAGTTACTTTAAACAGAACTGTGGGCACATCTTGTGCACTGTGCATGTTGCACAAGTAACATTTCATTTCTAGATTTAAGAAAGGATATTTTCACTACCTCAAAAAGTTATTGCTCCCCTGTCAGCTGAGATGGGCAGAGAAGATATGCTGCAGAGAGTTGAGGATGGACAACAGAGGCAAGAAATTCTTCAGGAATGTGAGAGCAACAGGAGAGAGAGGGTAACAAGGGAGGCACTAACTATTAAGTGCTAAAGGGTAAGAGGAAAGCAAAATAAGAAGGCAGCTGAAGAGATCAAGGCCAACAAGCCTAGAAAATGCTTGGACCTTAATCTTACAAAAAGACCCAGGAAACAGACTGGGAGACTGACATGGCCAACAAGAGGAGATGGATAGCTTAACAGTACAGTCCTGAACAGACAAGAACAAGGAGGTGATTGCTGCCCTGTACTCAGCCCTGGTGAGGCTGCACCTCAAGTACTGTGTTCAGTTTTCAGCCCCTCACTACAAGACAGACATCAAGGCCCTGGAGCACTACCACAGAAGGGGAACAAAGCTGGTGAATGGTCTGGAGCACAAGCCTTACAAGGAGCAGCAGCTGAGGAAACTGGGATTGTTTAGTTTGCAGGAGTCTCAGGGGAGACTTCACAGCTTTCTACTACTACCTGAAAGAAGGTTGTGGCGTGGCAGGAGTTGACCTGTGCTCCCATGTAACTAGCAATAGAGGAATGGTCTCAAGTGGAACCAGGGGAGGTTCAAGCTGGATATGAAGAAAAATTTATTCTCAGGAAGAACAGTCAGGCGTGCTGGAATGGGCTGCCTAGTGAGGTGGTAGAGTCACCATCCCTGGAGGTGTACAACAAATGTTTACACGTTGTACTACCAGATATTGTTTACTGGGTAAATATTGGTGGTAGGTGGATGGCTGGAGGAGCTGATCTTGGAGGTATCACCTTGGTGATTCTATGATTCACTCTGGAAGTCTGCTAGCACCCATCCCATTTACATCATCAGAAAAAAGAAAGTTGTCCCCTCTGAAACACGTACACCCTGCTTGTGTGAAATACTCCAAACCAAACGCTCCCAAACTTACCTGGGCTGTTGCTCTCCCAGATTTCTGTGCCCAGGCTGTTTCCAGACACAGTTACATCACTTTGCTCCAAGCACAAGCTGTTCTGCTTCTTAGCAAATCGAGGAGGAATGCGAGATTGAAGAACACGGGCCTTAGCTGGTGCCTGAGAGAGAAAAAGCACAGGCTGTTGGACCTGTCACTGATCAGGATTAATAGAGCCTCTGTTCCTGGCAGTTTTAATCCCAGATTTCAAAGTGTCAATGCCACACAGAATCACAGAGCTGTAGGAGGTGGGATGGACCTCTAGAGATCATCAAATCCAACCATGAGTCCCTAACTCATGTAAGAGAATTGTGTTTCACAAGTGGAAAAAATGCTAGGACTATTTTTTTTTTCCCCCCAGTGGTAGAGAGTGTTGCAGCTCAAGGCAAAGTAGAATTGTCAGTACATCAGACTTGCTTTGCTTAATTCCTCTTCTTCACTCCACAAAGCTAGAGCCTAACACAGTATAAATCCTACTTTGAACAATTGTGTATTTTTCCATTTATACAAATCCTTTCTGGGGCCTTATTCCTGTGACAACAGTTTAAAAAACGTATCAGCTCAAATTTTTTCTACCTCCTACTCCTCACCTGAGCAGCCTGCTCCTTCTTCCTTCTCTCCTCTTCCAGCAAACGACGCTGTTTTTTGGTAAGAACTTCAATGAAGCCTTCACCTGCCATAGATCCCACTTCATTCTCTTCTGCCGTGCTTGACACCCGATTATCAATGATGGTACCTAAACAAAGTGCATATGGGTAATAAAAAAAATGTGTATACGTATGAAGCTTTATAATCACTCTCATTTAGAGTGCATTCTAAATAGAACCCACTTGCTACAAACAAATAAGCAAGTTTAGTCAGCAGCACTGCAGCTAAGCTTTGAAAACTAAGCCACAGTCGCCTGTTGACATCAACTAGTCATGTTATCCTCCAAGACTCTGCTCTCCTCTGCCTCATGGTGAGCATGGTCCAACTGGGGCTGTTTGGAAACACATTAAATCAGGTCACTTCGAATGTATTACTAGTGGAAATGAATCTCACACCTCTCCGTGTATTAGCCAGGAGAGAGCAGGCACAACCACCTTTAGAAAACACACATGAACTTTGGGTGTAAAACTTCCGTTCCACTAACAGCAAAAAGCTGAGCCACTGGCAAAGAGGAGTGAGTGATGTTGTGTGGAGCCAGGAGTTGGATTCTATGGTTCTTAAGGGCCCCTTCCAACTCAGAATATTCTGATGCTATTAATGCCAGTATTTTCAGAGCTACTTATTTCTTGCCTGCTTGCTAGAAGCTCAGAATCCACGTTCCCCACTTTAGATGCTCTTTTTCTTCCTGCTGTGAAAGGATTTGAAGGCTTCAAATGTAACATTTGAGAACAAAACACACAACAGCCTTATTTCTCTCTAGAACCAAACTTTCTATAGCAGAAACATCTAACAGGCTAAGCCAGATCTGGCTGAAAGTTTGAGTTTTAATTTTATTTGCCTTCCATGTCGTCCCTACTCAGAAACCTCAGAATTTTCTTGTTCAAGCAAATCTAACTTGATATTTAAAGTTACAGCAGGTTGAACTAGCCAGGCTTGAAGTAAGCCACAGTTTGTTAATGGTTGAAACAAACAAACAAAAAAAAAAAAAAACAGATGACGACACTACTCACTTCCATAATTCAGTTCAAACTGTGACAATGTCTCTCCCTTTTCGCTTGCTCTCTGCACAGCAGACTTTGGCTCCTTCTCTGACTTTTTACCCGGCCCCTCAGCGCTCTCTGAATTAGCAAGAGAGGCCCTATCCAGGCTGTAAATGGAGTGGCTGCTCCCACCACTGGTGTTGCCAAGGCCCCCTCCTTCTTCTGGAGATCTACAAGGTAAGAAGGAAAAGGAATCAGCTTTGTCCCTAAAAGATGAAGAGTAGCAAGAAAAAAAAAAAAGCAAACAGGAGTTGCATTTTCCTTACCAGGTTTTGAATCACACCTCATCCTTCCCCACTGTTTGCTTAACAGCAGACATTAATTCTGAGCACACAGTACATTACCAGGACTACTGGCTAAGTGGGTTGGAAACAGAACAATACCTGAACTCATGAGTCAAGCAACAGGCTGCCCCTGCAACAAAGCAAATATCCTAGCTTGTCCCTGCAGGGAGGGCTTTGTGCTTCTAATCAGTGTCTCCTATCCTCCTAGTACACCAGCCTACTAGCTCCCTTGTTCTTCTTTGTGATTGGCACACATTTCCTGCCAAGTATAAGGAGAGCAGAAGGGAGATAGATGGAGGGAAGATGGCAATACTGAGCCCCCTCCCCCAAAAAATCATTCTGTCTCACTTTCTTTCCCCTTTTCTTAAGAGCTGGTGGAGATAGGTTACAAGATGACAGATCACAAAGAACAAGTTGCCTATTTATCAGCATTTTAAGCTCAGTACGATGAAGCTTCACAAGAACCTTTATCTCCTGCTCTTATTGAAGAATGTTAAAAAGGTAGCCATCAAAGCAGCTCAGAAGCAAGGTACAGCTAACTCAGCATCCTCTTCCCAGTGCTGGTGGATTCATGAGATTCTTCACAAGACACTTTGGAGAAAATACTTAATCCTTAGTGTCAGAGTTATCTTATAGTACTCAGAGCAGGAACTCCTTCCATCATCTTACAAACACACAGCACTGCCTTACCATTCAACACCAGACCTTGCTAAGGTCTATGAAAATATTTGCTCAGGCAAATATAAACCCATTAAGCTTGGATAAGTATTGCTGGAAATCACCTGCATTAGACTCAAAGAGATACGGTGAACAGCTCCCTTCTCACAGGCCAGCCCTTCTCCACTGACCAGTTATCCACATACCAGATGACAGACATTTGCACATGAGAAAGCAACTTTACCTTTTACTTTTTATGAGTGCCCCATTCTGCTGGCTCTCATATCGTGAAGCTGCTCCTACAGTCCGGACAGACTGCTCCGCATACCCTGCTGGCTCAGCCTTGCGGTTCTGCCTGTCCACCAGCGGCCTTTGGCTGGAGAAGCTCCTCTTTGCTAGCTCTCTCTTCTCTCCCAAGCTGCCACTCCCAAGGCCACTCTCCAGCTGGCCCTCACTCTCTGAAACTCCATCTCTCCTCTCCCGACGCTCACTGAAGTCACTGCTTTCAGATGCTGTCTCCCACTCCTCGTTGGCATGATCTGAGGAGTTCTGGTAGGATAGCTCAGGAGACCGTCTGCCCGAGATGCTGCTCTTCTCTGTGGTGCTCAGCTTGGGCCGTCCTGGCCACTGGCTGGGCAGCAGGTTGGGGCCTCCCTCCTCAGGGTTCCACTGCCCAACCAATTCTCGTTCTTGCCGGAGGCGCCTGAAGCGTGGGGGCTTGTCTTGACGGGGGGGACGCCGCCTCCTGAATGGCCTGTTCTCTATGTTCTCCTGATCTGCTAAGTAATCCTCCTGGAAGAAGTGCCTCTTGTCATCCAAATGGCTCTCATCAAAAACCCGGCTAGAGAAAGAATCCACGTGTTTGTAAGAATCCTGAATGTAGTCCCTGTCAGACTGTTGCCGGCTCCCAAAAGCATCTGATGGAGAGGTGTGGCTGTACTCCTGCCACCCCGCTCCCCCACTCCTGCCTTGCCACTGGGTTGGCTCCTTGCCCATGAAACCTCTTCGCCCATAGCCAGAGTTGCTTAGTCTTGGTGGCAGTGACCTCCCAAAAGCTCTCGGGGCCCTCATCTTAGGGTCGAGACTAGTGTGATCATCTGAATAGATTTTGTTGGACCTCCAAGATTCTTTGAAGTCTCCCTTCTTCAAATCACTGTCCTCTCTGTCCAGCACAGAGCCATCGTTGCTGTTTTCTGAGCCCCTCTGCCGGCGACGTTTGGGGAGTTCCTCATATTCTGACCCTTCACTATGTGTCTCACTTGCAATCCGTCGCCTTGGCTTACCCCTGGGGAAGTCCTCTGGCTGGTTGAACTCCCGGAGCCCTCGTCCTCGGCTGCTCCGCTGGTTGTTATAGACTCCCCGACTGCTCACAACAGTGCCTCGGCCCCTGAAAGTGAATTCTCTGAAGCCTCTCCCTCGCCCACGCCCTTGACCTCTCCCACCAAAGGCTTGTTCTTCATCGATAAAGATCCAGTTATTTCTTTTTGTGGGAGGAAGATCACTGGACTCTCTGGAGAGCTTGTTCTCCCAGGTTCTTTCTGGCTTATCTTCCTCCTCCTCCTCCTCTTCTTCCTCTTGTGACTTCTCAGCCTCTCGGGCAAGGCTGGCTTGGGAAGAGCCTTTGTCATCCAGCAGATAACGTGTGGAGTTCAGTAAGGCTGCAGAATCGTCTGATTCGTTTTCTACTTTCTGAACAGTCACCTTCTCCTTCAGATGGCGTGAGGTGTCCTCTCCTTCCAGTTTGACCTTCTCCATCTCCTTCTCCTTCTCCTCCACCTTGAGGGCTTTCAGGACTGGCTTTTTGATTGGGCCTGATCGCCGTGTCCTCCCAATTTGCTCCTGCTGTTGAACACCTGTGCTTCGGTTTTCAGGGGCCCACTCTGCTGTCTCTTCAGCAGGCTGTTTGGTATTATTAGCTCCTTCTTTCTTCCATGGGTCAGCAGTGAATGACTGCTCACTTCTCGGAACTTCTTCAGTAATCTCCGCTGCAGACTCTGAAGGTTTCTGATGGTGACTGATATCCCAGCCATTATATTCAGGTTTCTTCTCTGCTTGGATAAAATCAGGCTCTAGAGGTGAACATCTCAAGTTTGCATGGCGGTTGCTGGAAGGACAGGTTTCCTGCACACTCTCCTGATGCTGAAATAAGAGATCTTGGCCTAGCCTCTGAGAAGACAGGCAGCTGTCGAAGTCTCCTTGGGCCTTCTTGTCAAAAGCATTCAAGTATTCCTCTCCTCTTTCCTCAAAGAGATCTCGCTGGGTGTTCAGATTCTCTGGCCTTCCAGGAGAGGAAGAGTAAGAACTGCCATTTCTATGAAGGAAACAACAAACAAAACAGTCAGCTAACGCAAAGCACACCATGCACCCAAGGGCCCAAGCTGAGCGCAAGAGGTACAAAAAATAAATTCGGTTTTGTTCTATATAATGAGACAATGAGTCTGTAAGTACCTGAATGCAGGGCAGATCTGCTATGGCCCCAGGCTGTACTATCTGGTTTGTCAAATCAATGAATGATAAAGAAAGCAGTTCCTATGATGGGCAGCAAACTTAAGAAATAAAGGGAAACACAGCCCCCAACAAGTAACTGAATTCAGGAAGTCCAAAAGAATTAGGAGACAAACTAGAAATGACAAGAATTTGACTCATCATTTTCAGAACCTATCTATGTAAATGACAAGCAACTCCTACTGAACAGGCAGCCCCACAAGGCTCCAAGTTGGTCAGTCTGGACTAGCACCAGCCAGAAAAACTGAGTTAAGTCAGTCTGTAAGCATCTTCACAACATAAAAACCTCAACAACATAAGGGTGCTACCAGATCAGTATCCTGGCCTGTATGACATCTTTTAGGTCCTCTCTAAGCCTGCTTTTCAGTGGGAAATGGCCTCTTATGACAGTACAGCCTCCTACCACAGCATGTGTGAGGATGGGGGAGATCTGCACTCACCTGGCATGCAGCCCCTCCATGGTCATGTTGTCAGACTGTTTTTGATGTGACAGGGAGTACCCTTTGCTCTGCAGAGATGCATAGCCCTCCTGGCCCCATACTGGCACAGTGTCCATGGGAGCAGCCTTCCTTTCCACCTGACCTGCCTGACAGTTCTGATCTTCAGATCGACAGCTGTTCCCACCGATGGAGTCCTGCTGAATCATGGGCTTCATAATTCCTGGTCGTGACAGAGTTTGTATCGTTAACACTACATTCTCACTGTCAGGAAGAATTAACAATCTACCACTAGCTTGGATTCCCCCTCCTTCCTGGACTGCAGGTGACTGCAGCCATGGAAACCTCTCTGCAGAGAGGAGTCTGAGCTCGGGAAATACACAGCTGGGAAATAAACCTGGAAGGACATAGCAGGTAACACAGCTTTCAGAGACCAGCTTGCTCACTACACACCATCATAGGCTTGGCAGTAAGTAGGTGCATGAAAACAAGCCATAGATTCAAGGGAGTAATTTATACACCCTAGTGTCTATATTCATATCTCTGAAGATCAGTAACAAGGTAAGCTTTGTGCTCCTAGCACCTTCCCAGAAACTACAGATTTCCCCACTACATCTGCCAGTCATTCCCAAACTGATCCTCCTCTTCTAAAGGGGAAGATCTACCTTTATACCTTCTATGGCTGCACAGCTGTTAAGGAAGATATCCCAATACAGTGCATAAGGTGGACAGGCAATATGCTCTCCTTCCTAACCGCCTTTGTTTCCTCAGTAGTCCTCATTGCTAGTGACTTTCTCATCCCTAGAGATTTACTGCAGCCAGCCAGGATAAGTAGTCTGGGCAGAGGTGAGACACCTGAAGCGCAGCAAGTTAGGAGAGCCGCAACTATCTCAACAGGTCATCCTCCCCAATGACCAGTCCTGAGGACAATGAGCACCTGGGCACTTGCAAAACCTTTAAGACTGTAACACGATCCTCACATTCTAAAATATGTAAAACCAACTCCCAAAGTCTTAGGTCTGAGAGTACCTTTATACTGGACCAAGTCAACTGCTATGATAAAGGCAAACGCTGAAAACATCTCACCTGAAGGGTGAAGGGCTGAAGGGTAGAAATCCACAGGAGTGCGACTCTGAGCCATGCGAGGGTCCAGGTAGGAGGGCATCATCATCCAACGAGGGTCGAAGCCAAGCATCTGGGGGTGTGGTGGGTAGAAAGTTCGATGCGAATGGGATGGGGGAGGATAGACTTGCTGCTGCTGCCAGTGCTGCATCTTGTACAGCTGCTCCTGCAAGGAAGAAGGACGGGCCATTTGACATCAACTGTCACGGTGCAAGAAACCAGACCTGCAACTTGACCAGACCAAAGAAATGCATTCATTGTATAAGAGGTCCAAAAACAGTTCAGAGAGGAAGGTAGAAAAGTCACAGATAATTCACCACAAACTGAAAACGCAGCAAGTGCTGTTTTTCTTAAACTACCTAGGACACAACAAATGCAGCCAAGAGATCAGGTCACCACTATGGGCCCAGTGCATAGTCAAATGGTAGAGATCAGCCTCAAGACTGAGTTCATATTTTTCTCAACATTTTCGTAAGATATAGGACAGTTTCCTGTCAAACATCATCCCTTAACTGGAACTAAATACTTCAGAAGACATTGCTCCTTGAAGGAAATGCCACTGTAAGTTATTTAGCATGTGTGTATAATAGTCCTATTCATGTTAGCCAAACAGATTAGATAAGAACATTCTCAATTCAATTAGGAGAGCTGTTAATATTTCATAGTATTTCCTGTGCATCCTCCAGAGATGGACTGACACCACTGGGTTGTTTTCCATTTCCCATGTGGCCAGTTTACCTTCCTTTAGATGAGGAGTGTTATGATGTTAATTTGACTCAATGTTTCATTAACTACTGCCTAAGGTCCAAGAAGAACCTGTATTTGAAGGGAACTCAGTGTACTGAAGAAAGTTTTCAAAACATAAACAGCTCTAATTAACAGGAAATAACACCTGTTTACCTGTCAAGCTTGCCACCACACTTTTCTTACTGAGCTTACAGTGTCAAATATACTAACTGTTCACAAAAAAAGGTAATCCCTAATACAGAGCAGGAGGCAAACATATCTGAAACTGAAAGTCATTACGGCTGGAGAGAAAAATAAGATAACCACAAAGATTAAGTCACCTACTCTTTCAGGGTTCTGGATAAAGCATTTCATAAAAGACAGCATTGATGGCATTAACTTTTTTCTTTTCATGAAACCCACCACCATAAAAGCAGCAACACAAGCCACCCAAAATACAAACTGCTTCATACATACTAACAGCACAAAGGGTAGGAGAAAATACAATGAAAATTTAATGTTCTTTCAGTAACAATGACCTGAGGTAATAATAGTGCGACAGCAAAGACATCCAATTATTTTAGCTTCAGAGCATCTCTTAAAAAGAGTAACACCAGCAACATTTGCTGCTGCATATTTGATTCATGAAAATGTCACAGGGAATAGCCATGAGAGTAATTAAGCTTCCAAGCAAAAGCCAAATCTTCACCTCTTTGCTAAAGTTTGCAGCAGAGTTGATAATATCACATTTCAAATGGTTATTCTATGAAGACTGACAATTAACTTTTGTGTTATCACAAGCCTAAGTACTGCCCTAAGAAGAGAGGCTCGCTGCCTCACTGCAGCAGGAAGAGCTGGACAGCACACATGACATATAAAGTACTGTAAAGCTGGGAAAGAGAGAAGTCACACGAAGCAATTCAGACTGGTTTCTCAGTGCCCAGAAAGAACTGTCAATGAAACAGAATAGAAATAAACACATACTTGTGGTGCAAAGAAAACAATGATCAACAACAGCCTCCCAGAAAAAATAAGGTTGTGTAGAAAATTAGAGCAGATGTCAAAAATCACCTCCCTCTGCAAAGGCAGGAGGAAGTGGAACAAGAAGTACACCACCTTATACCACTCACATTCAGTACAGAAGCAGCGTTCAACCACCTGTCAACTTAAGCACAGTTTGACCCTGGCAGGCAAATGGCTACCCATACCAAGGGTAGCATACAGCAAGTATAAAATCAAATGCAAATGGTTGGTCCCCAAAGAAATCAGCCCCCTTTCCCCTGGCCTGTATATTCAGCACCCTGTCACAGCAGCAGTGCTGAAGAGCACCAGCTCCTATACTGTGTCAGGGAATAAGAACAGGCGTTCACCAGGTTTACTACCAGCCAAAGGTGTTAGATACATCACTGGATCTTTAAGTATCAACATAGCCACTGCTGCTTTTTGAGCCTGGACATAGGAAGGTGAAGTCCCTGGCTCTCAGTACACGCACACATTAGCAAACCAGAGCTCTGCTACACAACACATAGTCCTAAGATGTCACACTGTCAAGAGATGCAGAGACAACAGTGCCAGACAAGTCGATATTTCTGACAGCAGCATCTACTTTTCTCCCAGGCAAGTGATAAACCTGGCCTGCCCACGCCTCTCCCTAGTCACAGAAAGCTGTTAGCACAACAGCCGCAGCATAAGAGGCAAAAAAATCAGATAATCTACACAGAGAGCCCTTTCACACATGTTACACAGTAGACATCTGTGATCAAGAACAGGGAAAATGCTGGAGAAAAACCATCAGCTGTCACCTCCCAGCCCAAGGATCGATTGGTCACCTGACACTGAAGGCACTGAAAATCAGGCAACTGTTATATGGGAGTCCAAAGAAGTGGGGAAGGGGTATCACACCTATTACCTGCTGCTGTTGCCTCTGGAACCGTGGGGGAAGAGACTTCTGGTATTTGCTGAATTCTTGTGCTGGGGATGGAGCTTCTCTGAGTTCCTCCTCGCTGCTGCTTTGGGGTGCTGCTGGAGCAGGAGTCTCCTCTTCCAGATAGCCAGAGACATCCTGTGTGTGAAACTCAGGTGTTGCTGGAGAGAGAAAAATTAACCTTGATGAGTCCTGCCCACAACACAGCTTCTGTGTACACCACCAGAGCAAAATATACTCAACCGCAGGCACATTCTAATCGTGTTGTGTGGTTGAACTTTATTAGTCACATGTAGCACCTCACAATCTGTGAATTGCCCTGACAGTTCTTGTTTTAGTGACAGATTTTGAGATCCCCCTCTGCTATCAGCCTTCTGCTTCAGCACTACAGGACAAAGTCCATTTACTCTGTTACTCCTTAAATTTGTCAGCACTTCCTAATAAAATGATTTTGTGACCGGTGGCCTCGTCACAAAATAGCATCATCCAACCGTGAGAAGTCCAGGAGGCCCATTCCAACAGGATCTCTGATAGCACAGCTAATTGAGCATGGTTAAAATAACCGCAGAGTTTGTGCTTGTTTTAACAGTTAAGTTGCTTTTTTTTGTTCTCTCTTCTCTCCCCTCAAGTGAGCCCTCATCATCAATCCACAAAATACGTAAGGCAGCTCATCTGTTAGGCACCATCCCCAAATGCTCCCTCCCAGGAACTCCCCCACAATTCAGGTGAAAGATCAGCACAATAGCAAAAAAAAAAAATAAAATAAAATAAAAAAAAAAATCAGTTTCTACAAGGCAAGTAATGCTTCTGTACCTCTACGGAAAACATGACCATTTTCTTGCACGGGACTTTTCTCTGTGTTTGGGGGTCGCAGGTCTTCATTCTCCGTGTGTTTCTGGGTCTCCCCACTCTTTTGAGCCAGTTTGCACTTCTGATCAAGTTGCTTCAGCTTGGCAGCACAGGCTGCCAGACGCTCCTCCCTGGCTCGCCGCTCTTCCTCCTCCCGTCGCTTCCTAGCCCGTTCAACAGCCTCAGAGATCTCAGAGTGCACAAACTTCTGTCTCAGTGGCACTTTTTCTTCTTTATCCTCGATGGACTGCTGTCTGAGAGCACTTCCCTGTGAAGGCTTCTACCAACGGAAGAACATTTATCAGTAAGCATGACTCAGATGTATCCTCTACCTCAAGCTCTGCATCCCATGATGAGAAAAGTCTCCTCTTGCCTGCTGTCATCCTTCTCTACCCTCATGCACACAAATCCCCTTTCGGTGAGGAGTTAGTGCTATCTACTTCAGTATCTCCATTTTCTGTCTGACAACTCCACTGCTCGGGACTAGCTTCAATTTTCCCTTACTAGTGGCAGTGCAGTACACATAAGCAAAGAATTGAGAAATTCATCAACGTGCCATTCTCAGTACAGTGTCTGGGAGGCCTTTTAAGGACAAGTATGTATTGCATCTACTAGCTCAGAAAAACGAGCCCATCCACATGAGCTCAAACTACCTGGTATTCAGACGTAGAGTTCCAGCCATTGATCTTCCTTGGAGGCTGCTGTGAATCCTGCGCTTTCCGGACTGACCGGGACAAACCAACTGAGTCGCTCCAGTTTTTTCCTTCCTCCACGGTGTGTTTGACATCTGCACTGTCTGCAGAGCTCATAGACAACTGCCGCTGCCTTCTGGGATCCCAGCTGTTCCTGCCATAAAAAAAAGCAAATGTAATAGCAAATCTTTGAACTTGCCTCAAAAAGCACTTGCAGACTTACTCATCAAGTGGCAACGATGACTGTAACATAAACAAAGGATCTAAACAAAACGAACACCAGTCCAAACAATGGGCTTTTCCTCCTAAGGCGCTTAAAGAGTTACATCACTGTTGTGCAGCATGACAAAGGTGAGACACTTAACTCCATGACCCATGCACACCCTGGAGACCCACTCAAAGGCTGGCACACGTGGAATCAACCAAATCA
>PPHD01010739.1:0-10454 GCA_002909625.1 Bambusicola thoracicus | reverse complement strand
TTTTTTTTTTTTTTTTTTTTTTTGCCGTAGAGGTGATTTTGCTTCACTAGTAATTTATATTTCCACTAGTGAAGTGTTCAAGGCCTGAATCTTCTTTTGCATTTATCTTTTAAAATGGCTGCTGCAGTGAATGGGCACTGAGCATAGATTAAGGGCAGAGTCCGGTCAATATTTGCAAAGTACTTTGGAGTACTTGTGCATGAAAGGCAACACATTAGGTCAATATTATTTTTATTCCAAGTTAAATCCTGAAATCTGTACTTCAAATGTTTGCAATTTCTGAGCTAAGGAGATGTGTGTATGAAAAGATTTTACTTGGACTGGGTTTGCTTGCTTACTTGTTGATCCCAAGTGAAGTGAAGATGTTTTTGTTTTGCTTGGCTGGGGAAAAAATAGCAACAGCCCTTCCTACCTGCAGTCCCCTTGTTTTCTAGCTGAAAAGAGCAGGCCAGCTCAGAAAATGAAAACAAATTTGAGTTTGTTGACAGTTAGTAAAGAAGGAACAAGTGGCTCATGTTTTGACATTTACCAACATACAGATGCCGTTTTAGGACATACCGTTGTGTAAGCCAGATGTAACAAACTGCTTTCACTCTTTCCTGAGCACTGTTGCACCTCAGCAGTGAGATCACATTACAACCATGCCCAGCAGTGACATTACACTCTGGGGATGGCTGTTTATTTGTGCAAAACTTGCATGTTAAGTAGTTGATGTTAATGCTGTAGTAGCTGTCAACCAGAAAAGTGGCATCTTTTATTTTTCTCCCCCCCTCCAACCACTGATTAATCAGCAAGGTTCATTTGTGTTCAGCTGTTGAGAGGGGGGGAGAAAGCCAAGTGAACCAGTGGTGTTCCTGAGTCCTTCTTCACCCCTTATTTCCACATTGCAGCTTGGGCTGATGAGTGGAAGGGTGAAGAGGAGCACTAAGAGGCACGGTGCCTTTCTCTCTTCTCCAGTCTTCTTTTCCTATCCTTACATGTCTCCCCTTTCTACACTCTCTGCAGTGAGTATATCATTTATCTGTTAATAAGTTGTCTGACAAGATAGCCACTTTGTACCTAATTGTTCAGTTTATTTATGTATTATTGATGAGCCCAGTCTTGAACTCTACTTTCCTTAGAGGCTGCTTGATAAATCTGTTGGCTAATCCTATCTAAAACGCTGAATTACCTGCTGTAGCATAATACATGGCACTGCTTTTACTCTGTATTCTTAAAAGGAGCTGGTTATACTTTTCCAGTGATCTGTGTTTAACAGTAAGAAATAAAATCAGATACACAATTCACATTGCTCTCTGTGTTAACAAAAGATCTTCAGTGATGCATGGCATGAAATACTTGCTTAGCTTTTAAATCAATGTTCTGACTTTCAGATTGTAAGGGCTCACGCAGCTAAAAGAACTTCTGAACTGCAGAATCTTGATTATGTGTAAAACTATTAGATGTGTCAAAACACTTATAAAACTGTGTATTACTAATATGATCTGAATGTATTGGAAAATTAACCACATTGTGCTTTCCAAGGCAGTAGTTTCTATTGCAAATGAATGAATAAAACACCAAATTAATTTTCTATCAAAACATGAATCTAATGGCAGTGCTGTTTTCTACTCTGTTACTATTTCTGAATATTTGACTTGCAGACACTGACATAAGGGAAAGGTGGGAGCATTAAAAGAGCTGTGGAGCACATGAAGAAGCAATATGAAGCAGTGACACTGTATGACTAACTACTTATGAATTCAGCTATTAAGGCTCTGCAGAATTTTAAAGTGTCTTAATATCTGTCTTAAATGAATTGCACTAAGCAGATTGTTTGTGACACTGAAAGAGACTGTGCTGAACATGAGCCTGTTTAGTGAAAGAATGAAAGGAAAGCAAGCTGTGCATTAACTAGAGCTTCATTTACTGGGCTAGATTCATGGATGTTCCTCTTGATGTTAGTTTTGAAATCAATTGAGTTACATCAGTTTTTGGTGGTTTTGTTACTGTTTTGGTTGGTCTTGTGTGGAGCCAGGAGGTGCGCTTGATGATCAGTTTCCCAGGGAGACCTAAGAGCAGACTTTCAGTATCTCAAGGAGACGATAAGAAAGAAGGGGACAGACTCCTTATGAGGGCCTTTTAGGATAGGACAGGAGGAGATGGTTTCAAACTACAGGGGAGGTGTTTTAGATCTGATATAAAGAAAGCATTTTCTATAATAAGGACACTGAGGCATTGGAACAGGTTACCCAGAGAGGCGACAGATGCCCCGTCCCTCAAGACAGTCAAGGCCGGACTGGACGGGGCCCTGGGCAGCCTGATGTAGTTGTAGGTATCCATGTTCATCGTAGGGGAGTTGGACCAGGTGACCTTCAGAGGTTGAACTCAAATGATTCTATGGTCCTTGTGGGTCCCTTCCAACCTGAGATATTTTGTGATTCTGTGATACTAGCAGAGATGTCAATTGCTACCCTGACATAGGCGCCATTTGTGAAAAAGTGTTTCATTCTGATTTGTGTTCTAATTAAGGAGAAATAATCATGCATTTTGGAATAGAATCAATTAGTGTTTTGTCTGTGTTTTTTTTTTTAATGTGAGAGAGGAGAAGCCAAATATGTTTTTTGGTAGTGCTTATGCAGCTTTAGTGTTCCTGCTGAGGTTGTGTATCTGCAAATCAGGGCATGATTTATTGATTCAATTTTCTATATTTCTTCTTTTTTCTTTCTTTTGACCTAATAATTACAGAATTAAGATATTCTATGTTTGGGAAGCTCACCTTGGAAATGAACTTGACCATGTGAAGAAAATGTATTCTGAGTATACGTAGTACAGTCATAATCTCAGGTACAACTTCTGAAGCTGTAGTTTCAATGAGTTTCTCTGTAACTTCAAAACTGTTTATATAAATTTCAGTCTTCCAAATACAGAGAACGTTTTAAAATTATTATTCAAAAAAAATTATTCAAGACATTTATTTCAAGTGTAATGTGTACCCATTTAATGCTTTTTAGGCATAGCAGATTATGGTAATTTTCATCACAGATTTTATCAAGCCAGAAGGATGATGTATTAAAAATTCAGTAGCTTATACAGAGAGGTGAGAATATAATACAGGACTCTAAAATAATAAGGCAGATTTTCCATGATAGTAATGTTATAGAGTACTTTTGCTGATTAATAAAATGTGTAAAGAGTCTGAGTAGGCTATGAGAATGCTGAAGTTAAACAACAATTATTGTACAATTGGGTAAAACAGAAACAGATACTATGGTGCTGTGGGAAAATGAAGCATCAAAAGCTAATAAGAAGCCATTTTTATATCATAAAAGCATAAGAACAGCTCCATCAAGCTTTAATCACGTTATATTATGTATTTATTGTAAAATTGTCAGCTCATTAACCGTGGTTATAACAAAGATATTTATAATTATAGCATATGCAAAGTTTTTGCTTCTGTTTCAGTGCACTGAATGCATAGAGTGGGAATTGTAAGATTATCCTTCCAAAAGCATCCCTTCTGAGATTTAAGTGTTGTTTTGACAGCACTCTCACGATCCTCTTCAAAAACGCTCACACCCACTTTGCAGGGACTGGTAGTTTTAGTACCAGCTGCTTTGCCCCAAAGGAGGAAGGGCAAGAGAGCACATGCCCACCTTGTCCACAACTCTTCTCCTAGCTGTAGATGAGTAGCTATGTCCCTCTGAGTGGTGTAAAAAATAATTTTTCCTTAAGAAAACCTCAGGACCAGAACATTGTTTCTCTTCAAAACTGGAAAGACTAATACTAGCAAATAAATCCTGTGAGTGAGAGTACTTAGCTAGATACTAGAGAGATTAATCCAAGTTTACATTATGGAGTGGTTTAGGAAAGTTCATGGTGATGAGAAGCAATACTGCAAGGCTATCCTAAAGCTACGTAGCTGTGGTACGCAGTTGGTATGTAAGGGAGGAACAGAGTAGGACTGTACTGGGGCTTCCCACAGTGCTTCTGCATACTTGAACTGTGGTGTTCTGGCAAAGGAGCATTTTTATTTTTGCATATAAAATGTGTTTAAAAGTTTTGGTTTCATCATAAGGTTCCCCTTGGAGTTCTCAAGAAATGTTGTCAATTTGAAAAAGCATACGGCAGTGACTTTGGCCAGAACCCTTGCAGCTGTTTTCACCATTCGTCATAGATCTACCATAACTACCTGGCAACTTTCCACACTGACCTGTACAGGTCAAGTGAAGGCTTCAGAGGTTTCATTTACTAAGATGTGAGAAAAACCAAAGTGAATTCTAAATAGTGTTTGTAGGGAGGAAGAGGCTGATGCATACTCACAATCTGAATGAACCCCTGTATTGAAACTATGCTGAAAAAATTATCTTGGAAGAGAGAACTTGGATTTGTCTACAGATACGTTCATTTTGTACAGCATATGAGATGGTGAAAAGGACATCAGCAAGGTAGAAAGCACCAAAGAGGCAACAAATGGGAAAATGTTTGGGAGGGGAAAAAAATGTCAGAAGGTAAAAGGAGTTTGAAATAGTGTGCCTGAAGAAGAGTACAGAGTATCAGGCTTAGAGTGTTCAGAGCTGTTATTAAAAAGTGGCAGTTGTCATTCTCCAGAATGGAGAATGGATGAATGGGAGGTCATAAGATAAAACAGGAACAGTGCTGAAGAGTTTGAACCAATGAGGAGAAATGCACAGAAACACCATTGCTGGAATTGCATCCAAGGCAGCATTTGGCAATAAGCCTTCATGGATGATGAGTGAAACTTCATCTTCTATTATTCAGAGGATTGATTTGCCTGTCCAAGGAGCTTCCTTCCAGCACTAGTATGATGGTCTCTTACTGATGTGCATGGCTTCTTGGAAAGGCAATAGGTGTGACTCTAACAGTGCTAGGTCTGAGAAACTTTTGCTATTTGATTTGCTGTGAGGAATGTACAGCAGTAATAGATTCAGAATGTTCTGGTTGGGGAAAAACAGTAGCTAGCACAGGGGAGGGTTGTGCTGTTACTGCAAGTAGGAAAGAGAAGGAGATAGAATATTCAGTTTCTTGAAAGAGTTTTGGTAACAGGATGGCAAGTACAACTGTGTAACTGTACTTTAAATCCTTACCTTCTAAACTAAAACTAAATTGAAATTTATTTGCACACATTTGCTACTTTATCAGTTAAATCTATCAATGTATACTAGATATGTGTATCTTCCAGTTCTGCTTCTGAGTGATAATTTGAATATTTCTAAGCATCTCTGCTTTTGAATGACCTGTTTTGAAACAGAATACTCCAAACCATTTTATACTGTTAGTATTTCTCAGCTTTGCCTGTAGACCATATAGGAAAAGAATAAATCAGTGTTCCAAGCTTTGTCAAACTTTTGAATCTTTGTTGAAACTATAAACAAAAAAAAACTCATGTTGCTTCAAATTCACTTAGAATTTGTATGAGGCTCCTGGTGTTTACTTAATGCAGATGTGAATTTAAATATGTGTAGCATTCCTCATGAAAGTAATCTGTTCAAATTAATGGAGTTGCTGTTATACCAGAGTAACTGTGAATAGAAGCAAGATTGCCCATGTGCCTACAATGGTAGCTATTTTGCTGAACTATGATCATTTGTCAGCGCTAAAAAACGTTATAGTTGTCATGACAAGGCTTTGTCAACAGATGCCTATGTTTTGCTAAAACCTTGCAGTTAGTTGCTTTTGTTACTGTCCTCTCCAGGTCTCAATTAGCTGTACCTAATAAGATCTTATCAGACTGCTAAATAATTTGGCTTACCAGAAATTTAAGCTGATCATGTTTGGCAAGTACTTCACTATTTTATGGCTATCCCTGTACATTTCTGAGATATTGGGTCCTATTGCATCATAAATTTGAATGAGTGCTTGGTTTTAAGTAGTCTTACAGTCTCATCTGCTTTAACAGGATTTTAATGCATATGCTCTAGTGACCTGCTGCATTGGTGTAGGGTGCTCAAGTCCTTAAAGGATGAAGTCCTTCATATACCTTTCTTAAAATTATAACTGTAAGTATATAGTGGCTTTCTTTTCCTTATGGTTTTAATCCTGAAGCATAGCAGTATGTGGACAAGACTTGCTACTTATCTAATGGCAGTCGTTACCTTTAATTTATGTGTCAAGTCATGGGATTTTCAGAATAATGGTGGAGTTTTGCTTATGCTTTTGTTGTTGCTGTTGTAGTAGCCCATTTTATTTCTAAGTTTCTTCTGTGTAGAAGCATATGTGCTTTCCCACAGGAACTATATATACACCCCATTCAGGTGGGTCAAATTCTGTCCATGGGTCCCTGAGCACAGCTCCCACTGTGGTCATGCAAGTGAACGTTTTTGTCCTATTTGTGCAAAATTCATTTGTGAAAACCTTCAGAGTCTTCTTCCATAAAGAAGCACAGGGAGCTCTTCATGAGGATATATAAAACCTGTTTTTTTCTTTTGTCATCTGTTTATTCTCTGCAGATCCTTTTGATTAAGCTTTTCCACTTTATTATATGATTTATCACTTGAAATGACAAGACCAAGATGACTGTCAACAAAAAATGACTCAAACTCAGAGTTAAGAAGGGCCCTATTGTCTTATCATTCTATCTGATTCAGTTCCCATCCAAATGGCAATGTCAAAATTCCCCTCCCTGTCCAACATGCAGGATTAGACCTTGTGAAACAGGCCAGATGTGTTGGGATTAAAAAATACTGCAAGCCTACCAGGTTAAACAAATTTTCTCAGCAACTGTGGTCTGAAAAATAAAGGACTACTCTTATTTAGTTATTCAAACCTTTCCACCTTATCACCCTATCTTCCCAGTGGGTGGCTACATCTATAATTTAGTGTGGATTGAGTAAAACAATAACAAAAGCATTTGCCACTTTGATCTCAATATGTTTATTTAACGTGTGTTCAGTATGCAAGAGATAGTTTAGCATGGGAGTCCAGACTGCAGTGTGTTGTGGCTTTTTAAAAAATTTTATTTAACACCCAAGGTTAAAAGGAGCAGGAGCCCAGCTGAGTGAGTTCAGAGTTCATCTCTGCATGCTCACTGTCTTCCATTTAAATGTACACAAAAGACTAATACAGTACCCGCTCTCCCCTGGGCCGTCTTTGATATGTTCTGCTGTGCCCAGGCTCTGCCACTCCTCCTATCAGTCTGATCCTACTTCTATTAGCCCGCTGTGCTCAGCACTGTAACCTCATTCAGCTAGCTCTCTGCATGAAGGCTAACAACTTCAAGGCTCTGTCAGGCATTGACACATGCAGGCTCCAAGCGGGAAGCTAAACACCCCCCTTCACCTACTCTCCTGTTCCACATTAACCTCTATTAAGTGCAGGAAAAACACAAATGCTGTAGTGCCATCATTCAGGTTTTAACTACCAGTGTGTATTTAGACATTCAGCCAGTTTGCCACCTCTGAGAACATACTCAGGAAACCCTATGGTTCTTCCCCTTTCTCACAACCAGTGCAATAAATAGCAAGCTCGCTTAGGGAGCACAGTGATGTAAGGTCTAGTGTAGATATTTATGACACAGATAAGAATCTGAAAGAAAACTTTGACACTGCTGCCTATACTCTTTGAAGAGACTGTATGTCTTATAAATGGAAAATAAGACAAAAATGATCTAATTTTAGGAGAATCAAGTAGGGTATTTTCAAAACACTTCCACTTTGAAAGGCGGGCTGTGGGAATGGCATAGTGCACTGCTAGCCTGCTATCATGCTTTGATCCAAGCACTGAAGCTTACACATATCAAAGCCATTTGGGTGCTCATGGCAGAGAGAGTTTTGTCACAGTTGATGTTTTTTTTCTCAGTACAGATGTCTGACAACAATTCTCTAGGAAGCAGCACCCTTGCTTCCAGCTCAGTGGCACACTACCTGTGCCCATCCAGCTCACTGCTCTCTCCAGTGAGCCATGGAGATTGGGACAGATTCCTTCCCAACTCCACCTGGGAGCAGAAAGCACCTGCTGGCATCATACCTATCTGCAGTTGTGTCCAAGCAGGGCCTCCAATCACATCTTGACTCTCTCATGAAGGGCACATGCCCCTGGAAGATGACACTTACCATGCAGAAAAGTAAATGATGTGTCCAAGGCAGCAGGGTGTTCTGTCACAAGAATAGTAGATGACAATATGCTTAGCCCTCATGTCAATGTACTTGAATTAGTTAAATGTATCCTACCCAGCATTCATCGTTTAGACAATACGTAAGAGAATGGAAACATAGGATTCATAAAGGATTTTCCTAATACTTCACTCTTGAAAGCCAATTTATTTAATTAATGAATAAAAATAGTAATCTTGGGACACATCAGTTCTTCTCTACAGCTTTGCATGTCAAACTTTCTGTGACCTGGTTGGCCCTTAGTGTTGTAGGAGGGACAGGGCTTCTCCATGTCCTTCCAACCTGCAGTGATTGACCTGCCTTGGGCTGGACAAGCACATCCAGCTCTGCAAAGTAGTTTAATTTTTTTTTTTTTGGCATGGTGCTGCTTTCAGGCGTTTTCACCCAATCTCACAGTCCTCCAATAATCTCCTCTTTCAAAAAACATTCCTGGAAGGAGGGAGGGAAGACAGCAGAACAGGGACAATCAAAGTCAATAGTACTAGATTGTTTTTTGACAATTTTCCTGTGATACTCCTTCAGCAAGGTGTCAAGCCCCTTTCCTGGAAAGGTTGCCTGTCTGGAATACATTACTGTAACCTGTCTTGGGCAAATTTAAACATGTGTTCAGTACAGAATACAAAATGGAGTTCAGGAGACAAAACAGTTTCAATTTAATACAGATATACCACTCTCCCAAACTGTATGGAAAAAGAGGTTTTCCATCATGCGACGCTGTTTACAGACAATCTCTGTTTTTATGTTTGATAGTATATAACAAGATCAGCTGTTTCTTTAGTGTGGTCATTTGTTGATTTATGTTGCATCCCATCATTATTTTTGTCTCATTTCAGTATCTCTAAGTAAAATAAAACATCATTCTGTTTGTCACTGAGCCACCTGTGACAGTCTACTCTTGTTGTTTGGTTTAAAATGTACAAAATTACTGAGTTTTAAAGCTTTTTCAGGATTAGTGGCTTCTAGATAAGATAAGTTACAAATGGTATCTATAAGCTGTAAGCACTAAAATCACTAAATCACTATAAATGAATAATCTTTTTCTACAGTGTTCTTCTGATCTTTTTCTAAAATATAATAACAAATTGCGTTGGAGGTCCATTAGAGCAAAGTGAGCTATAGTTAAGGGTTTTACTGAAGTTGGAAATTAAATCTAGTTTGGAGTTCCAATCTAGGGTGGTAGAAATTTGTATTCAGATTACAATTAATAACATGGGATTTGAAGATCAATAAGATCCTTTGAAGAAACTAGGATGTCTAGTCCATGTGTTTTTACACAGCAGCTGGACTTAATAAATACAACAGCCTTCACCAATCAGATGATCTCTCCTTGCTTATCCTATATTTCAGAGTATTTCTGCTGAGATGCAACCTGTGCATGAAATGCTGTCCCTCATTGCTTCCCTTCAACGCATCCACAAGTTTATTTTGGCTTGAAAAGCTGTATCCACTGGTGTTCACCATGCTTCCATGCCTACACTGCAGCTGGACAAGTTGTAGTACTATCACGTTGTGCTGCTTTCCAGTATAAACTAGAAGTTTAGGTCAGCACTGAGGCAAATAACCATGCAGTTGATTTTTTTTTTTTTTAACCTTAAGTAGTGTAAGTATACCTGCAGATCTTAGGGCACATAGAGATACATGTACAAAGCAAAAGGAAATAGGCAATTCCCTCAGAAAATGGGAAATGTGGATGAAAAGGAGGCAAAATAAACCCTCACTTCTCCCAGCAACAGCAAAGAAGTGTGAGGTAGCATGGAGGTAGTGATAAAAAGGGGAGAGGGAATTAATTTTTCGTGTCATCCAGATAGCACGGGTAACCCTTGCGATGAAGACAAAGTGAATAAAGAATAATAAATATTCTTTAAGTTTTGTTCTCTATTTGATTATCTGCAGCCTGGTTATAATATCTTTGTGACATGATCATATATAAAGAGTAAAAAATACTATCTCTGCTGGCTTGTTACTTCATAATTATCATTATAAATAAATGCTGGCTGATTTGCCTGCGATGTAAGTGGGGGAGTGAAAGCAGATTTCCTGCCTTTGTGCAACTGATGCTATGACATGCTCATGGGAGACCAAATTTGTATCCTTGGCTAAGTCCATGTCTGATAAAACAATCGTTTCATTCTGAGCATTTGCTGAGCTCTATTATAGCTCTTGCATCAGTAAAAGTCAGGCAGTGTTTATGTAAGTTTCTAACTTACATGAATAAATTGCATTTTATAGCAGTGCTTGGGTATTTTGTGTATGTTGCTTGCCAAACGTCTTGCTAAATTGTCTTAAATATGGCTATTCTCTGGGGAATTCTTAATGACCGTGTGATAGTGTTACTATTATTAT
>PPHD01010738.1:0-19397 GCA_002909625.1 Bambusicola thoracicus | reverse complement strand
TAACTGTGGATATTTATTCATTTCCAGAGTGCTCCCTCATAACAGCAGCAAAGCAGTGGAAACACAACACAGACAACAGAAATGACATTCCCAAGGCAGCACTGAAGGAGGATACCTGGTGGAAGTGCTGCTCTATCTCAGCTTGACTGTCTGCCCAGGTCAGTGCCTCGCAATGCCTGACACTCAGAATGCCTGAGAAGATCCAAGTGGAGATGCAATATGCTGAAGTGAGGAAATCCATACCCCAGCTCAATTGTTTTTCTCTTAAGGTCCCTCTGGAAAAAAACTGGATCCAGGCTGGAAGTGGTGGCAAAACTGCCACTGAGCAACCCATACCAGCTCCTGTCTGAACATCTGCTGCCAGAGGTCCCTTAAGTGTCTCTGTTCCCTACCTTTTAAAGGTGGATACGTCAGAGAGATGTGTAAGAAAGTTAACCTCCTATTTGCTTTTTTTTTTTTTAATATCCTCAAACTGTACAAGTAGAAGGTAAGGCAAAAATAATGTATTGCAATTTAAAACTATTTATACTACTTGAAGTTAGTGTTTGAGTTGAGCTCAGTATTGTGTTGTTGTTTCCTTTCCCAAGTACATGAGCTGCCAAGAGATGCACTTAGATGTAGGTCCTCCAAAAGTGATGTCTCCTATTTATTTCCATGGAAACCACTGCAGATGCAAAGAGCTCCATAACACTGTTTGATAGAGCAAATTCTCAGCTACAGGTTTAATGCGAGAATCCAGTTTGTGTTTGCAGCCTGGGAAGGTTATCTGATGCCCACGCAATTGCACAAGAGACCCATTCAGTGTTGGAAGAGAACAGGAAGAAAGCAGAGAGCAGAGTTTCCACATCTGTGTGCAGAAAGCAAGCTTATAACAGCTCTTAGGTGCCTCAGAGGGCAGAGGGAAGCTCAGGTGTTAAGCACTTGCTCTTGGGCAAAAAGCTGCATGGCCTCTGTGTGGGTCTCTGGGTGAACTGTAGCAAGCTGGGATCAGCTCAGTAGCTAGATGATGGCACTGTGTGGGCTGTGTCTGCTCTGAAAGCAGGGCAAGAGGACCAAGTGGCCAGCAGCACTGGGCTGCTTTGGCAGAGAATGGTGTGAGGCTGAGCTTGAGCTCTGCTAACCACTTCCTTTAGCACAGAGTTCCTAGCCTACTTCAGCTCCTAGTGAATTCTCAGCTTTATTACCACCACCTTTGTGGGGAGGGGCTCCTCATGCACCACATGGGCTGGTCAGACAAATAAAGGGGGTAACAAATTTCACAATTTGCACATTAATTTTTATGGGTGGCAGCAGCAGTGACAGAGTACTGCAGTTACTTTCTCCTGGCAGCCAGCAGACCTAAAAGGCTGTCTGTTTTCTCTCCTGACTACAATCATTGTAAGCCCGGAGGTGCTGCAGGCACATTGCAGCACAGATACCAACGGCAAGGAGCTGGCTGTGCAAACAGCTTCATAACACGTTGAGGAGAGGGAAGCAGGGCGGGAAACTGAACTTCCGCTCTAACTCAGACACCAGCTTCACTTTGGTTTTTCTTCCAGCTCCTAAACGTACTGAGATATAACTATCCTAAAAGTTCAGCAGCTGGCCTCATGCCGAGTATTTATACCTTCAACTTTGTATGTGAGATGTAAAAAAACCAGACTCTCAGAATGACTGATACACATCCATGAGGTGGTGTCCTGATGCTGACAGGATGAGAGGTAATGGCTTTAAGTTGTGCCAGGGGAGCTTCAGGTGGGATATTAGGAGAAATTTCTTCTCAGGAAGAGTGGTGAGGGCTGCCCAGGGAGGTGGAGGGGTCACTGACCTGGGGGGTGTTCAAGAAATGTGGAGAGATAGCAGTGAGGGATGTGGTCAGTGATATGGAGGTGATGGGCTGGACTGGATGATGGTAGTGGTCTTTTACTGCTGTAATGACTCTATGATCAATCTGAAAGCATCTGTTCTGCTTCATCTCCTTACTGATGTTTTTATGTGCATCACATGCTTCTTGTCATCAGAGCAATCCTTTATAAGGGAAGAGGAAGCCAAAAGAAATCTGTCTTTGTGCATTTGACTCATCTTCAGAGAAAAAGGGAGAGACTGGAAGAAGTAAGTGAGAAGAACAAAAACAATGCTTAAGATTCTAAAGAAGCAGGTATGTCAACAGGCAATTTTGGGAGATCTTAGTATTTTCTTTGTCTTCTTTTCATGCAAGATATTTTCCCCTAAAATCCATGCTTTATCAACTAAGGCATTTACTGAGAAATCAAGAATGCAAAATGTAAGATTGCAAATCGTGCAAGAATGGCCAAAGCAAACAGAACTCAACAATTCTCTCAGAAAACACCAGAGTGCACTACTGCACAGTTGGGATCATCTAAAGGCAGACAGAGCAACCTTATTGAGGGGTGTGTGTGTGTGTCTACTGCAGCACAGAAGACCTATAGACTGCAGATGGTGATTTCCTTATGTTCAGACACTTGATTTTTATGGCAAACAGGTTCCTTAAGACCTGAATCCTTTGTTAATTGTTTCCAGTGTCAAAATCAGGCAAAATAAATATATGTCCCAAAAGGTGGAAGCACCACACATGAAGTTTAAGATAATAACAGCATCATACAACTTTAAAAAGTAGTAGTTCAGAAAATCCTATTGTTTGACTCAATGTAGTTACTGTGGTGGTTCCAAGAGTAGTATTTGTCTAAGGAGACAGATGCTACCAGAGGTATAGAGAACTTTTAAGGTGTTTTTTTTTTTTTTCCCCTGTATTTTCACTGTAAATTATAGAATTGCTCAGAGCAGAAGGGGCCCCTTAGGAGTCCAAACTTGTGCTCAAAGCAAGCAGGGTCATGGTGAATTCAGACTATTCTGCATGGTTTTCTATGACTGTGCTCTCATAATTGTCCGCACAGTGAATGCCTTTCCCCACACCAAAGCAAAACCTTGTCTCTCACCATTTGTGATCACAATCTCTTCTATCACACAGGTCAGGGAACAGTATAGCTGCATATTCTCTACAGCCTCCTCAAAGCTACTGGGGAGCTGCTGTTAGGTCCCCTGAAAGCCTTCCCTTCTCCAAACTAACCCATCCCCAATTCCCTCAGCCTTTCCTCACAGGAGCATGCCTCAACCCCCACCATCTTCATGGCTCTTCCTTAGACTTGCTCTAGTTTATTATCATCTCTCTTAAGTTCATGTGCTAAATGCACATCCTTTTGCACAAAAGTTTTCCCAACGCGTCTTGCTTTGCTTTTCTGGAAGCTTACCTTGTTGAAGCAGCACTACTCGTTTATGCTTCTCTCTGGGCATAAATGTGAGGCTTTGAGGCAGGTGCACTACACTGCCCACATTGCAGCACAAGTGGGCCTGAATGTTAGGAGTCTTCCTGGCTGCAGGAATCCAGACAAACATTTCAGTGTGCAGCTCCTCTGTCAAGAAAATAAAGACACATTGCATTTCCACTTGAGCAGACTTCCTTTGGTACTCACTATGGGGAGTAACAGGTTAACCTAAAATGAGTAAAACAGCAGGTTTCATTCATTCACAAAGTACTTGCAAAGTGCACTGAGCTCACCACAAACACGTCTCAATTCATCCTTTCATTTATGAATAGCACTTTCATACCAAAATGGTAAACTGAAGCATTGTGATTATATTTCTAGTGCTGAACGCAGGTAAGTGGCAATGTGGCCAACACAATCACAGCACTGTTAGGCTAAGGTGGGGTATTTCAGTTAACATCCCATTTGGTGGCAACACCATTATAACCAGCTAGCTTGCTCAGGCTGCATAGTGTTGCCCAATCAAACATAATCCAAGCTCTCTCTTCCCTTGGTACCAAAACCTTTACCTTTCTGTTTATTATAGTACTTAATCATGCATTTTTGGATCTTAGATAATCTGCAGAAAGCATCTGCTGAATGAGGGGCCTTTGGTACAGGAACTAGTTTCCACTTCAATGATGAAGCTTCATGTGGCTGCTTGTAGGCAACACAACGGCAAGCACACTCAGCTCTGCTCTGCTGAAATGAGTTCCCAGGGAAACAATGCACCACAGGTGTGATGTTTGGCCTCTACTAACTAGAATCAGTGATGGCCATGTATTTTGGACCAAGAGTTTGGTGAAGCTTTGCTCTGCTGCTTTTGGTGTTCAATGCAAGAGCCTAACAAGGATAATGGAAATTACAAGATGAAGACTAATCTGGTTAGATTCAGGGGTGACAAAAACATACGCTTGCTTGAGCTCATGTTTGTCAGAATTCGAGCCATACTTCTGCCTTATAAGTAAAATACTAAGAACAAAGCAAAACATTCAGTGATTGGGTAGGCAAGCCCTGGAATCAAGGATTATGAAGCAAGAACTGTAGATCTGTGAGTAAAAACAGATCAAGTAATTAACTGTGCACTACAGAAACTGCTTAATTGCAAATACAGACCACTACCAGTGTCTGTGGTTGCAAGTTTTTGCATTTACTTATATTCTTGCTGAGAAGCTCACTTAGAAGATAAAAGACAAAACATAAATGTTTTGTAAATTCTGGTAGGCTGTTAGCTCTTGCTTTATGTTTTGGTGGGGGTTGTTCAGGGGATATTTACTTACATAAGCACAAACACGAGTTACCTTTCAGCATACTGACTGAACCTGAGCGTTATAGTGCTATTCACAGATCCTGACAACACAGGACTTTACTGAGGCATCAGAGCTGCACTTATAATCTGCTCTGTTTAAAATTGCACTCTTACAATATTCTTCCATTTCTTCAGTGTCTCTCCTGTTGGCTGAAACATATTGCAATATAAACGTAATAATGTTGAAAATATTAATGCAAACATGTTAACAGTGGAAAAGCAATTCACTTCTGTAATTTCTCTCATACATTCTGCCGAAAGTCTTTTAAGAAAGAGGGGCCAAGTGTCATAACCTTACACAAGTACCATCATTTATTCAAGATTATAAGAAAGCACAGGAAACACGTTTCCAAAATCCTTATTTTTATTGTTTGCCTTAACTGTAGCATCATGTACAGCCTTCATCTCTAGCACAGCAAAGCAGCTCAGCACGCACAAAGCCCTATTCAAGACCAGCAGAAGTGGAACCTCAGTTACATAATGCAGTACATGCAGGAGTCAGTTTATCATAATATCCAAGTACAGTTACTCTGATTCTTGCTTCTTTCAGGGCTGTTGAAAAGTTTCATTTTAGGAGTGCAAAGAGAAAATAGCTACAACTTTTATAGACATGACTCATGTTTAAACCCAAATTCTTAAGTCTGAGTTATTAAACTACAGCAGCGACCCTTCTTCAGTTGTGAAAAAAGTTTGCTCTGCAAGACAAAGAAAACAAAAGAAAAAAATTAGTCACTCGGTTGTATGAAGCACAACTAGGAACATTAGCAGACTAAGCGCTGGCTCAAAAGTTCTTCAGGTTTAGCTGCCAGCTCCTGGCAGTCTCTCTGAGGTGAAATGTAAGTGGGTATAAAGCCAATTACTTCTGGGAGGGCTTTGCCACTGTGTAGCCGGGCTGAAAACTTGAGACTTACTTATCAGAGGAGCCTGCATGGGTTCACCTGGTATGGCTACAGAAACAGACACAGTTTTGGTTTTATTAATTTCTGCAAGTTGATTCTGAATTGTTTTTAAAATTTAAGTGGTTAACTACTAAGCAGCAGTTCTGATAAACAAGCTTTATTCTTCCAAATTCTGAGTATAATTATCTAAATTGCACTTTTCACATGCATCTGTTGTATTTGTTATTTATCACATTCCACTGGCTTAAATCCAAAAATCAGCACAAGAGGGAAGAAAAGACAGAAGGGAGAAACAATCCCAATTCAAACAGCTAGAACTGAATACTGAAGATGATAGAATTGAAATAGAAGACGTACATTCTACGAGGCAACAACATACAAGTGATGTTCAAAATGACACTGTTTGTTATCAACAAAGGGAACAATTGTCTCAGGATGTCCTAAGGACTCAGACCAAGTCTGCTGGGGAGTCCTGAGCTACCAGACACTCAGGAGAGTAGGTTCTGCAAACCCCCTGAAGCCACAGTACGGATTTCCAACTTTAGATTTGTTAGTGATCTTGGAACACCCCTCTTCATGCCCCTGAAAGATCCCCAACATTAAAATAAATAGAATTACAACAGGATTACTCTTAGATACATTTTGGTGTGCTGCAAGCCAGAGCTTTACCTGAAGTAAATCCTTAACCTCTAAAGAAGCCGATGATGTAGGAGCAGAACTCATGCAGGGATTCCCAGCAATGTTCCCGTGCCAGTTTCATTGCTTCGGTTTCATTTTCAGAACCTTGACCATGCTGGGTTGGTTTTATACGAGGTAACACTGCAGGTTTCCCTATTTTCTTAACAGAGCCCTTCCCAGCTCCTCGCACAGAAGCTGAAGTTTTCTGGGACGATTTGTCCTGATTCGCTACATCTTCCGGCTCCACGCCAGCAGCTACTTGCTTCATGAGGGCATCCACAGGAGCCTTTTGGCACATGCTGGCCTTCAACATTTGTGTA
This sequence comes from Bambusicola thoracicus, assembly GCA_002909625.1. NCBI lineage: Eukaryota > Metazoa > Chordata > Aves > Galliformes > Phasianidae > Bambusicola > Bambusicola thoracicus. Next base: position 12,889 of record PPHD01010738.1, on the reverse strand, counting down.
GATTCGCAGGCATGAGGGAGCTTTCTAAGTTCCATGATGATCTGATTCCAGTACATTTTTGGATTGTTTTGATAAGGATGACAGAGCAATGGCATGCCGGTGTATTCACACCAGTAGGACTTGCCTTGGCCTTTGCATTCAATTCTCGCTTTCATCTCTTCATCCCCGCTTATTCTCATTGTGCAGACGTCTTTGGCTTTCGTCCGAAAATTGATTTCTTCACCGTTGCTTCTTTTCTTTGGTTTCAGCTTTTGTCCCAATCCTCCCATGCCACAGATCACTACCAGGAAAAGAAGAGCAACCCTCTTCATGGTGAGAGGAACTGACTGCGATCCTTCAGCAAACTGACCTGAAAAAGTGTAAGTAGTAAGCACCTGGCTGCTCTCAATTTAAAGGCTTGGTGCACAAAGAAGCCTCTTTCCAGCTACATGTGGGATGGATGTAATTTTTTTTTATATTTATTTAAATAATAAATCACCCTTCAGTAGGCATGTGCCCATAATTTATAGCCTGAGGAAGTGCCGAATAAGCTGTGAACTCCCATGAAGGTAACAAGACAAATCTTGTAAATGCAGTTAAATACAGAACGATAGTTGTATAACTGAGAAGCACATTCCTATCCAGAATGAACATGTCATATTTGATTTTTAGCAGGTCTTTTCCATTCTCCAGCTGCTTTATAGCTATCTTCAAGACAGAACTTGTAATGCCATTTTAAAGTAAAAAAGATAAAACTTCCAAAACAATCTACGCAGCTGCATCTGGGTGATTATGTACACGTGAATCTAATGAGATTCAACAAGGCCAAGTGTAAGGTGTTGCACTTGGATTTGGGCCATCCCAGATATGTCTACACACTGGGAGAAGAACTCACTGAGAGCAGTCCTGCACAGAAGGACTTGGGGGTCTTGATGGCCAAAAGTTGGACCTGAGCCAGCAGTGCGCACTTGCAGCCCAAGAAGGCCAACAGTATCTTGGGCTGCATCAACAGAAGTGTAGCCAGCAGGGAGAGCAAGGGGACTGTCTCCCTCTGCACTGCCCTCATGAGACCCCAAGTGCAGCATTGTGTCCAGGCCTGGGGCCCGTGGTACAAGAAGGACACGGTGCTGTTGGAGCAGGTCCGGAGGATGCTCAGAGGGTTGAAGCACCTCTCCTATGAAGAAAGGCTGAGAGAGCTGGGCTTGTTCAGCCTGGAGAAGAGAAGCTCCAGTGAGACCTCATTGTGGTCTTCTAGTACTTGAAGGGAGCTTATAAACTGGAGGGAGGCTGACTTTTTACATGTGCAGACAGTGATAGAACAAGGGGGAACAGATATTTAGATTAGATGTTAGGAAGTAATTTTTTACTTAGAGGGTGGTGAGGCACTGGAGCAGGCTATCCACTGAGAATGCCCCATTCCTGGAGGTGTTCAAGACCAGGTTGGACGGGGCCCAGGGTAGCCAGAGCTGGTGGGTGGTAACGAGCCCATGGCAGGGGGCAGGAATTAGATGATCTTTGAGGTCCATTCCAACCCCAGCCATTCTGTGATTCTATGAGTACTTGCAGGATAAATAACCCCCACAACTCATTACCTTGAATGCTACATCTCTGCATAGATCACATCATTTGTGGAAAGCAGAACCTCCCTCACACAGGGTCAATGTTCTTTCAGTCTTTCCTGCTCCTGTCCTTGGTCCTCTATCTTACATGAGCTAAAGTCTCCACAAAAAGTAAAATGCATGGCAAAAATTTGTTATTGAGGTAAAAGTCTCAAAAAATGATTTATTTTTAAACTCATTGCAAATAGTTTGAAACAGCTTTACATGACAAAGCAATTGAGAATCAAACATCAGCTAGTTAAGCAAGTTATTTTTTATTTAAATGAACTGGGGACATCTTCTCAAATTAAAAATAGAAGCTTTTAAAAATCTACAGTTTTGAACATTACATATGCACATTATGCTACATACTGTCAATTAGAAATGTTTTGATTTATGACCTAAAAATGAAAAAAATAAGGTTATTGGAGATTAAAGACTGGTATGACTTGTAATAGTTATTTGAATGATTTTCAGGATTGCCCCTACTTCAAGCCAGTGAATTCCGACATATGGAGAGACACTATTTGAGATCAATATGCCCAATTATTTCACACACTGTAATGTTTTACACTAGTAAGATAAACACTTGTGGCCCTTTTGATGAATTCTGCTGTTAACTAATTCAGCAACACATTCGTATGCCTGAATTCAAGGCAATAAGTCTAACAGTAGAAACGTTAACTCCAGTTGCTAAATATCTGAACTTCAATACTGGAAATCATATCTTGAAATTATGAGACAAAATTACTATCACTGGTCCCTGAAAGAGGTACAGTTGAACAGTGATGCTATTAAGGATGTTAAAGAAGTGGGTGAATGAGGAAAAGGGAGACAGGATATAAAGCATTCTAAAAGTCACCAACATTATGACATCTTTCATGCTCTTTTTGAATACTATTGAACTTCAGAAAGCTTAGCTTTTTGCTGCATGAAGCATTACGCACACTCCCAGCCCTCCCACCCCAATAGAGATTCAAAACAAACGTCTCCCTTTTAGGTCTGTACCGCAAAAATCACTAAACATTAAATAATAATTAAAAAAAAGGGAGAAAACAGAAATGCAACTGACCTTTTCAGAGACACAAAGAGATACTGTGCATCCCATTACACACTTAAAATTAGTCCAAAGTGGTCATTCAAGAGCACCAAATAGCAACACTGATCATGCTGGTAAATTCATTTGTGAAACATACTATACAATATTAAAATCTTAACTAAACACTTACATGTTTTAAGAAAAACATATATACAAAAGTCTCTGTGTACAAAATGTATTTTTATGTAAACGTGTCTGTACTGTATTTAACACATCTCAACAATTTAAGATAAGAATTTGACCAACTGTCAGAAAACTTCTAAGCAAAGTCAGTTAATCTAATTAATTTATATCCTGTGATGTAAGATAGAAAGCCATATGTAAAAAAGTAAAAAAAAAATATATAATAATTCAAGCCTTGAACAGTGGTATTTGAGAGGCAGTGCCCTGGTCACAAAATATCCTGTACAGTAGTTTATGGCATAACACTCAATAGTACATTTGTGATTCACAGTACAGGTCACACGAAACAAGTGGCTCAGTATTCTGAAGATGATTGCAAATGCCAGTGCACTTGGAAGAATATCGATATATTCCCGTAGAAGAATCTTGAGCCTCATTTCTACAGCCTGCAAATAACCACAGATACAATTCAGGAAGATTTGACAGACAGAATTATACTGCAATCCGACCAGAATGAAGGCACGGATTTTCATATGGACATGAATATGGTTCAGTAGTTTTTTTAAAATTATTTGTAACTCCTGCAGCATTCACACTAAAAACAGAACAGTCTTCATAACAAATAGGGAAGCAGTAGTAGGTCTAGAATTCACTCTACAAGCTTTTTGCTTACCCCTTTATGATTCCAGTTTCTGTTACCACTGTTCCACAGAGCTACACAAGAAAACAAACAAACAAACATAAATCGAACCCATAAATTTCTCTTGCCCACAGACAGCAGAACAGAAATACCATGTCTGGCTGTAAAGTGAGACAGGCTCCATTGGCACAAACCATTCACAGACTTAACCATTTAATGAAGAGAAAACAGATTTATGGTTTTCTCCACCAACCTTTTCCTGTTACATTTATTTCAGGATGGAGAGAAGTGCTTCCATCACCAATTCAACACCACTGACTTCCTCTGAAGAGCCCAATTCAGCCTCCAGTTCTGCTCTCACAAAAATGGTGCCTGAATTTGATACTTATACAAATGTAAATATATCTCATATGGATCTCAATCTTGTATTCACATATCCCTTCTATGGAGAAAGATATTTGTATCTTTCCAGCAAACCAATCCAGCTGATTTCCAAGGGCAAAATCTACTTGGGATTCTTTACATCTGCAGAAGTACAGGTGTACATAGATTTGATCAAACTCATCTTTCCCAGAGTCTAAAATCATTTGCAGGAACTGGGAAAAAGCAAGGGTGGAACAAAAGCAAATAGTCTGCTCAAACAAAAATGAACAACAAGACTCTACTGTATGGGAACCATGGACTGAGAAACACAAAGCACAAATCTAATGCAATCAGTCATTTTTCAAATGATCCAAGTTAAAACATCAGAAGAAGGTACTGCTTCAAACGCAATTCTTACACTGTATAATGGAAGCCAACTTTGAATAACTATTAAAATTTAGTAAGAGGAACACAGAATTGAACTAGTGGGTTTAAAAGATTAAGTTATGTTAATATTCAACTTACTCAAGGACACTGTCTTAAGCTATTCACCAATCGCTGAAATATCATGAAATATTGTGCTCTAAACTCCAAGGTTATGAACAGTCATGTTAAAGATTCAAAGACCAGAAAGGGCCTTCTAAAGCCCGAGCAATTATTAGTTTCCTCTTATGTAAAATATCAAAAGTCTTAAAATGGAGTTCTTAGATGTGCCAGTGGAGCCTAGTTTTTAATTAGACACTCTGTAGGTTTATTTAGGGAGTCCTTAAAGTATATTACAGGCTATGACAATCCTGAACATTAAAATCACTATAAACAGTTATATAAAAATACATCCACACGAGTTAACGTGGAATCAAAATTTGGTCACTAAATAATTACTGCAGAATACAGTTCTAAAAAGCAGTAATATCCAACTGATGCAGCCATAAAATCTGGCAGGGCCTCCAAACCATCAGCTTTGTTGGTATTTATCCGTTACTAGAAGAACAATGCTATCTGGTTTGTCTGCCAACACTCAACCTACATTTTCAATCCCAATGTTGTAAATTAAGGCACAGCGAGCTACAGATGTTAATCATGGATTAGATCCCTCCTTAAGCAACTCGGGTATTTTGCAAAACCTGATATTAAAACTGTGGGACATCCTATATTATCTGTACAGGAATGGTGCGTCTCACAGCTAGTTTAAGGTTTTAAAGGACAAACGTTGCAGAGACAGCAGAGAACCCAGATCTCCTGCCTTTTAAATGTAACTTGAATTTCTTGTTTTGTGAAGTCACGCTAGTTCTACCCATGCAGAAACATCCATTTTATCTGCTCATGTTTTCTGCATATCCTGCATCTCTTTACCACATTATCTAAAAAACTGTAATATAAGCACGTTTATTCTGGTGACAAAGCAAACGAGCAATGGAACGCTATGTTTATCTGCAGGATCTTTACTGCTCCTCATTAGAATTTTGAATGATCAGAAGAAAAAGCTGATTTGATAAAATCTGGCTTTGTGTTCCATGCACTGCAGAGGAAGGATATGTAGAAATTAATCTGCTTGTAAAGCTGCACCTGTTTCTGTCCAATGTAAGATATAAAAAGGCATATTTGCTACAGATCTTTGTATGAAGTTAAAAAAAAAAAGACTCAGGAGCAAGAATGCATCCTGCTCTACCACTCTATATTCCTATCAAAGTATTTTAATTCACTTATTAATTTAAAACCACCCACTATACTAGATAAATTATCTGGACTTTAAGTTCAAACGCAGGCAATTCATTTGTTGAATCACTGGAAATTATTACAAAATCTGCTGTTACTTCCAGAATACTTGAGAAATATAAATCATACAGCATTTTCTACAGAGAGTAACCATGCAAAAACATAAATAGAGAACTAAGTGATTCACTTGAAAACATGCAGAAAATTGGAGAGGTGATTAATACAGTAGATTAGGCAAGGACACATGGAGACATGCAGTTTCAGACTTGGTTTACCTTGTAATAACAGGATTGTTTATACCATATAAATGCTCTTTATGATAACCATTATTACCATTTTCCATACTGTAGTAAAATAAATACACCAAGAAAAAAACATGTTAACTGTAAGATGCACTATGTACAGTATGGCTTCCAAGACATGTAAATGGATGATGGTATTATATGCAAAAGTAAATTGTTTCTGTACAATAAAAGATATCTTTTCTTTTGTAACATTCAGGAGTTATGAAATAACTATAATCTTAATATTCTCCAAAAATTGATTATTAAGATATTTCCATAGACTTGGATACTCTAATGTAAAGTCAGGTGAAACAAAGTATGTTACTTCTGTTGAAGTAACAAGTTACATGAAAAATCTAAGCCCTCCCACCTGAATAAAGTAATTTTACCAAATACCAACAAAAATGTCTTACTTTTCCAAGGGTATAGTTTCGACACTAAAAAACACAAAAAAGGAGTCGTTAACCGGACAATAAAGTAAGTAAATAATTTTAGCTGTACCTGCCCGTTTCTGCTCTACTGACTTCTGAATGTGAAATGAAAAATGAGCAGTGTGAAACTGGAGGAATGCAGTGCACAGGCTAACTGAACAACAAGCAAAACAAAGAGCAGAAAAGAAAACAGTAAAAATGAAACTGATTGGAAAATATGTAAGAACAGTTATCATAAAGTAAAATGCCAAGTCCCTGAGACAGAGGAACTGCAAGTGAAAAAGGAAAGACTAGTTAGGAATAACTAAGGCAGTAAGGAGGTAAATAGTTAATTCAAGATTACAAACCAGGCGTAATTCACCTTAAAAGGTAACTTAGCAAAGCTAATCATCTCTACACTAGCAGATATTTATATAAAAGCCTGCACATAAAGCTATGAAGACTCATTCTGAAGTAAGTTTCTCATAGTCAGAGCTGGCACTATCTACAGAGTCATGACAAGTTGAGTTCATCAAAGCCTGCCTGCATGAAGCACTTTGCAGGGACCAACCCAAACCTGTGCTATTTCACAAGCGCATGCAGTTCTATCTGACAGCACGGATTAAGGATTATAGCACCTTCATGTGAAACACCAGAAAACATATTTAAGCCCATTTGCCATTTAGCTTGCTTAGAAGCATATACTTACTCATCATACACATCCTCTGTGTCCATTCTACGATAGTATTTGGAGAGTTTCACAGCAAAAATTATGGCAGGAATTAAAAATATTGAAGAGCCTCCCAAACCAAACCAGAAGGTATTCTGAAACAAAACAAAATCCAAGATAAAAAGATCACAGAGAACGGTTACTCAGAGAACACGGTAGAAATTATTGCCATGGGTCTGTGTGTCCTCTGAGGCTCCTCATACTAGTGTGGAACAGGGCATGCTAAGCACTTCCACAGTAAATGTGAACTAAAGCGTGAACACCACTATCTTACATATATGGCCAAAAAGAAGACTGTCCAAAGATGCTCAAATTCACACAGGCATAGCATCCTAAGCAGTAATTTCAACTCAGTCAGCATTGAGCTATGAAGTGATTTTGTCTGTCTGCATTAATTTGCAGCCACATTTTTTCTCGCTATTTTAAAGTTATTATCTGTGATTCTTTAAAAATCGGAGCTTCCAGCACTTTCTCAAGGTGCTTTTTAACTTGTTAGCTGAAGCATGCTTACAAAACCTATTTTATTATCACACAGGTGAGGTGAGTTACTATCTGATGTTAGAATCATGACTTTTCAAATTTGATTTGTAATAGCTGGAGGCATTGTGACTTACACGTGACTCAGCTAAGTTCTATCACCATGAAAACTGTAATCCATCTACCACTGGACAGCTGGTTGCTACCCCAAGAACAGAAGCTCTATAACTTATGAGGTGATCCATCTGACAGAATAGAAGATTTCATGATAAAGAACTATCAGGGTTAGTGTAGCTTTGATTGTTTGCATACACTTATACTGTTACTGTGATTATTACTTGGACAAAATTGTGACGCAACAGAATAATAGCTAGGAAATGTTTTAGGTGGTTTCTTTTCTGCATGTTGTTGCTTATTCTGTTTCTATTATATGCAGCTCTTTTGCAAGATGAAAAAGACAACACTGGCCTTGCATACTGTGTATGGGAACTGTTGAATCACGGCCTGAACCTCTGATTGACCACTTGAGGTGAGCGCTGAGTCAGCTGCAGGGGCACAGGTGAATGCAGTTTCATCTGAGTGACCAGAAGATCCCATTTAAGAGCTCTCCTAGACCCCATTTAAGGTCTAACTACCCACGAGGAAGGATTTCTATGTGGAGATCCTCCCTCTGGGAACCCTTCTGTGAGCTCAGCACACAGGTAAAATCTTTCTTTCGTTTCTGCTTTGTAACGGGATAATCTCTTTGATCCAACACCTGTATACCTGTTTGCCATACAATACTGCTACAAGTCATGCACCAAGTCTACATTGCACAGGAATGCTTCAAGATCAGTCTGTTGCACGTCATGTGATTAAAAAAAAAAACTTTTTATTTATTTACATTTCAAATTTGAATAAATTTAGTAAAACAGCTAATTTTACAGGATTCTTGCTAATTAAAGCCTAATTTTAATGAAAACATAAATCAAGTCCAGCATTGGTTGGTTGATCCAGATTGGAACATTCTTTCCTTGAATAACTTTGGATGTGATACTTTATCATCACACTTAGAATGGTCTAGATGAAATAATTAAATGTAGATTTATGTTCAAAGAATTTCCCACTTGGGGCCCACATTCTGAGTAAAAAAAAAAAAAGATTTCTTACCACAGAATCAGTTACATAGCTGCATAAAAATATATCCACTGCTGTATCTATCACATTGGCAATAGGCTTGCATGCTGCTACCTCCATGGCAATCTGAAAGACATTAAACAGTTTGAGGTATATAACAGATTAAAATAAGAATCTCATGTTTTGCTTACAGCTACAGTTACTGTTTACTATACTGCTGTCTCTCTCTCTCTCTCAATTCAGAATAAATTCCAGTGGGATGTGCTATCTACTGAATTTATAAATCTTTAAAACATCAGCTCAGTTTCTCCAAGACTGAAGCTGAAGGAAGAAAAATAAAGATGCTATTGATACTAATTTGAAGTAAGCAGGGTCAGGCTCAGTACAACATTAGCACCAATAGTAGACTGCAGGACAGCCTTGGAAGAAATATAATCAATTTGCATTTCATTCCAGTCAGTACTACTCATAATTTCTATTCTGCTTCAAAGAAAAGTATTTATAGAAGACAGGTTTTCCTCTTCATACCGTGCACAACTATCTTGAAATTACTGAAAATTACAAAACCTGCTATCAACATAACTTTCCTATTATTACTATTGAGCTTTTTCATGTTTTTAATAGCAGTGTCTCTCAAAAAGCAAATGCACCTTACCGACTCCTTCACCCACTCAATGTATTGCTCAAAGTAGCCAATGATGGTGTCCATATACTTCTTTGTTTCCTAAAACCAGACAGAAGTAAGTGAACCGTGGAAACAGTTCCATGACACTGTGAACGAATGTACTTAAATTAGATAAAGCTTACCTGGACAATAACTAGAGAAGCATTGTTATTTATGAGAAGCTGGGCAGCATTAACAGCACTAATGACATTTTTCACCTTTACCTGGATTGAAAGAAAAGGCTTTTAGTATAAACAAATCCCTTTCAAGCAGTTACAGTGACTCTGCAGCCACTGCCATTAACCTGTTCTCTTGATAAACCAGCAGCACTGTCCTGATAAAACCTGACAAAACACACAATTTCAGATAGAGTCTGAGCAACCCTCAGACACTAAGGCTCAGCCCAAGGATTCATGACCATCTGACAAAAACCTCATGCTGCAAAAAGAAGGGCATCAGTGGTTATGAACAGCAATGTGCTTGCAACTTATGCAACTGAATTTATACATAAGATCAGCTTTGTCTTCAGTTCTGTTTGGCTTGTTTTTTTCCTTTCCTTAGATCCAGAGATACTTTCATCACCTGGGACAGTCAACCTTTGGGTCCTACAACAGTGACCAAAACCATAAGAAAGCTAAATTTAAGATTTTACTTAACCATGGAATTTAAAGCATGTGCTGTTTCATGACACATCAGTATATACACATGCACTAACATATACACACAAAGCGTAGAGGAACAACTCTTGATTACCAGCTGAAGTACTACTGCTATTCAACATCCAGAAGGATGGACACATTCATACACTTTGTCAATACGTGTGTAATCCCATCAGGTCTCCCAAAAAACATACACACATACAACCTTTAACTCTATTTCTTACATAATCTTAAGGCTCAAACGCCATATTTTTCTTATCAGCACCTTATTTCCATGCCTTTTACCCTCACCATCCAGGGTTAAAACTCATATTCTGAAATATATCTGCTTGGTCTGCTGTGTGAATGGGTCAAAAATCTTAATGGGAAGAACCGTGGTAGGTGAGGGTCATCAAGCTGTTCTAACTATGATCATAAGTGCTAGCACAGCTGTATTTTTGCTACAGGAGCCAAAGCAGACCGGAGATGACAGAAAGCTTTGCTGCCACAAAAGTAATCATCCTGTTGCTTACCCTCCTCGGCCTGGCAGAGCCTGAAGGCAGCTGGTTTCACTAAGGTGCAAACACCAGCTGCTATTTACAGGGGAAACATGAGCTGCCCTGGAGAAGCCTTTGTACAAACCCACCTTCCCACAGTTTGGCTGATGCTGCAAAAACAGGAAGGGAATGACTACAATGCTAAAGTCACAGTGCCCAGTGGGAGCAGAACACTGCATAAGAGCTGGGTAAGAATGTGAATCTCAAAGCTCTCTTTTCTCAGTTGTATTGTGGGGTTTTGTTTCTTTGTTTCCCCACTCCAAGTTTTGCTTTTGGTGATTCTATAAAAAAAAAATCCTACCTTTTTAGTAACGTGAAAGCACAATATACGGAACTGTACTTAAAAAGTCTATTTTATCACCTGATAATCAAGGTAGAAGAGATGCAGAAGAGATGTCTATATCTCTGTTACTACCTCAGTGCACTAAGTAGCTTCGTAATAACAGAACAGCCAGAAAAAGTAAAAGCTTTACTGAAAATATACTCCATGCGTATGTGGATGATTTAAAACACATTAAAATGTTCCTGCTGCCAGAGAGAAAAGCTTACCATAAGTTCAGATGATGTCCTCTTCAGCAGTCTAATGCTCTGATTTAAAGTGCTCTGTTAGAAAGAAGGGGAAGAAGAAAAATGAAAGAGATTTAGGTCATCGCTATAGGTAAGAACCTACTTGTTTTAACACTGTATGTATGCTTTGATTCTGCATAGATGATTTTGTTTCGAATGTGACATACCACATTATATGTAGTAAATGCAGTTGAATTAGCTTAAAACTAATATATTGTGTTTTAAATCGATTCAGTATTTCACCAAAAGAACTGAGTAGCTATAAATTATGTATTGGAAGACTTCAAATTAACTCAAAACTATTAGCAATAAACTGGAAAGATTTATTTGGGGAAAGAAAGAACAGTGAAAAATCAGAACTGAGCCTTCAGAGTACTTCGATATTGCGCACTTTTAGAAGGGAAAAAGCACTTACCCTAGCTTTAACATATTTCTTGACAGTCAGTTTTGTAAAAGGAAAAAGAGATGAGAATAATTAGGAGTTAATTAGAAAGAACAGCATTGAATCAGAGGCCTAATGACTTTTTGTTTTATCAGGCCTTTGATAGGGGCAGCAGTACTATATCTGATGTTAAGATAAACTAAAAGCCTTCACATCACGCAGAGGACAAAGCCAATAGCTACAAGCTGCATGTACGAGACTCACAGCTGGATGCTATACATATCGCTGCCTGGCAAAAGCAGTCAGAAAGAGCCCTTTCACATCTTGTACAGCATCAACAAAAAAGATTTTTCTCTGGCTCTAAGTGCTACAATTAGGGGCTCCAGTTCCAATGTTGGTACAGCACTGTGAACTTCAGGAAATAAAAGTGTAGAAGTCATAACTGCTTTTATAACAGAAGACAACTGATAAGGAAAAAGGAAAATGAGCGATTTAGGGTTAGAATTTTGGAAAATTCTCCCACTTCATCTTTTATTCATACATAATCACAACATAGGAAAAGAAAAGAGCTCCCGGTATCAGATGGTATTGTAAGGTAAAAGTATCAGAAGTAGGTTAAATATTCATTAAATGCAGACATGAACCAGATTACTCTTTGGTGACAATACAAACGCAATCTGTGCTTACATACTACCAAGTGCAGCTTTCTAAACTGAACTGAAGATTCAGAGATTCATATTTCTTTTTACAAATATGTTTAAATATAGCTTTAATGTTTTACCATAGCTTGCTCCAGAGGAACAACTTGCTGGCTATGAATCATCCGAATGTTGTTTGCGTGTCCTTTTAAGGCATTTTCCAGTGCTCCTTTTGGCTGCAAAAAAAAAAAAAAAAGATGCCTTATTGTTCAATAGTTTCAAACAAAGGAAAAAAATATGAGCTGCAGTGCAAGTTGCACATTATTTGCTGCAGAAGAGCTGATGCTAACAGGATAGGGCAAATTGAACTCAACACAGAGAGGGGGACAAAATCGCCTTATTAATGATTCAAAGCTCAGTAATGAAGGCACACATATTAAACTGCTTCTCTGTCTGTATCATCCCTGGTTTCATAGAAGAGAATTTCCAGAGTGCACTGAGTTACTCTAAACAGGGAAGAGGGAGCACCTCCCTGCTACTCTGCTCTGCTCCAGCCTGTCCCTGGTGCAGGGGTGCCCTCCACTGGGATGAGTGCTCCTCACTGATGCTCACTGTTTTTGCCTTCCGCATTATGGTCAAAGCTCAATGCTTTCTGAGGCACACAGAAGTTTCAACACTTCCAGCCAGTAAGCAGGCAATGTGTCAGTGAAAGGTGCTGTTCCTTTTAGTGGTTTCCACTGCTCAGTCAGAAGATGTGCTTGTAGCCTGGTTTTACAGCCTGCACACACACCTACAGCTCACGGCAACATTAAGGTTTGTAAAATTTGATTTCACTCTCAAAAATACATTTATTTTCCATTTCTTTTTCATGGCGAAATCACTTGGCTCCCATTGTTAACTCCACTTTG
>PPHD01010737.1:0-19398 GCA_002909625.1 Bambusicola thoracicus | reverse complement strand
TCTAATCAATATGCTGTGTAATTGTCTAAGCTTACAGCTATCTGTTTCTTTCCTGAATCTACTGACACAGCAATAAAAAACAACCCCGTAGTTTAAAAAAACAAAAAACCCAACAAAACTCCCAGTGAATTGAAAAATATAAATCAAAGTAGGTGATGTGACATCAACACTATATATAGAATGTTTGAGAAATGACCGAACTGGATTGATAAAAGCTGGCTCTAAAGCATCAACCTGCAGCGTTTCACATTCAGAATTTCTTTTCCCTTTTAGGGAATCAAACTAAGATCTGTACTTGTAGCAAGTTGAGGAAATGATTTTCTAAATGTCACTTATATCAGCCTTCAACCCATACCAGGGTTTCTCTCACTGTTGGCTATAGTTTCAAGCTATTTTGTATCATTAAATACTGTTCAAATGGCAACAAAGTGGAATGAATACATCTATTTGTGTTAAATCATGTATTTGCTGATGTAAAATATATTACCATCTGAATTGCTATGGCAAGTTGCCTTGTCACAAAATTTCTACAGTTTAAGAATTGCGCATCTTGCTTATACAGGGACACTGTCTCTGGTCTAGTCTCTGTGTAAAGTGCAGGAAAGTATGCATCATTCATCCTTAATCTTGTCTTTAACATGATGAGAAAAGAAATACAGGATCTAACTGCCAAGCACTAGAGTATTAGATGTTCCAAGTTTTGAAGTGATTAGTTTTGTTGATGTGTTGTATGTCAGAGAAATATTTTATTTGGAGGGAGGGAGCATAATATACTTTTTTGATTGGATTGATCTATTAGAAATTTCTAATAACTTATAATCATTTTTAAGAAAAATCTTGCTTCCTTTACTTGTCTTGGACTTGAGTGTGTGCAACTGAAGATGTAAACATTCGTGTTGGGATTCAGTGGGACACCATTTTGAAGTTGATTGCCAGACCCAAGGAAGAGGCTTTGAACTGCAACACTTTTCCCTGGAGCTGTCATATACAAAGGAATTTGCTCTATTTGCAGCTGACAAACACATTTTGCGTATTGTTGTGTAAAAATACACTAATGTGATGCCAAGCTGACGCAGTTAAGCAGTTATTGATGAGGTGCTAAAGCACACTTAAATTGAAGTCCTGTGGTTTGTGTTGGCACCAACATCCTCTACAGTATTCTCCTATTTATATGGTAATATCTGAGCTATTTCTTAGGATATCATAGAGTGTTTCTGTCTGAATAGAGCAAGGATAAGGTCTGTTATAGTCCTGTATTATTTCAGTGTTTCAGAAATTTTGAGAATGCTCAGCAAGAGAGCTGATACCGAACTGCTCAACAGAGCCCTAAAAGTAACTTTTACTCTGTTTCTTATAAACTTTAAAAAATATTATGATTTTTTTGCTCTGTAAAATTCTTAGAATACACGATCTCTCATCAGTTTTTATACCTCCGATATCAATTACATGAGAAAGTTATAAAATGTTTCGTTATGACTACTGGTTCGTTTTCTAGATGGTTTCATTACACATACTTGCAGGGCAGTTCTTTTATTTTTCATGTCAATTAGGAGTGTCCGTTGCGATACATTCCAGTTGAGTTTTCTTTCTCTGTGTGATGTGGCAATACAAATGCAAGCTTACTACTTTTCAGCAGAATCAAAGCTATTCCATAATTGACATCACCTGAAGTACTAGACATTTTCTTTTCAGATTGTTGTAGTTTTACTTTCTAGATAATATAGTACAGGTTCGTGCCAATGCATTAAGATGTTTGACATAAAATTATGTCACAGGGCTAGAAGATGGTTAAGCAATTAGATTTTTTTTAATAAAAGGTTACTTTTTAGAATACGCTTAAAGTTAATTTAGTGGCATAAAAAGAGGAGTAATGGCATAAAGCTGCTTTTTATTATTCCTTTCTTAAATCTGTAACATACGACAGTCCTAAGGACTCAGGTTTTCAGTACTACACACACCAGTTAGGTCCTTCCCTGTGTGATTTTGAAGGATCAGTTAGATTCTTCTCTGTGTGATTTTGCCTTCTCCTAATTGCACTGTAGAATCCCAGAACTGTAGGATCCTTTGAGTTGGAAGGGACCATTAACAATCATCTAGTCCAACACCCATGCAATGAACAGGGACACCCACAGCTACATCAGATGCTCAGAGTCCTGTCAGCATGGCCTTGAAAGTCTCCAGAGATGTGGCATCCACTACCATTCTGGACAACTTATTCCAGTACTTCGCCACTCTAATTGTAAAAGACTTTTTTTCTTATAAAGAAGGCAGATTTAGGTTGAATATGTTTTAAACCCTTTCCCCCCTTGTCCTGTCACCACAGTCCTTGCTAAAGAGTCTGTCCCCTTCTTTCTTAATAGCCCCTTTTTAGATATTCAGAGGCTGCTATCAAGTCATCTTGGAGCCTTCTCTTCTTCAGGCCCAGCTCTCAGCCTGTACTTGTAGAAGAGGTGTTCCATCCCTCGGATCATTTTTGTGGCCCTCCTCTGGATGCACTCCAATTGGTCCATGCCTCTCTTTTACTGAGGACTCCGTATCTGAACACTGTGCTCCAGATGAGTCCTCACCACCAAAGAGTAGAGGGGAAGAATCACATCCCTCGCCTTGCTGGCTGTGCTTCCTTGGATACGGTTGGCTTCCTGGGCTGTGAAGACACATTGCTGGCTTGTGTCCATCTGCCATCCACCAGTACTTCCAGGCCCTTTTCAGCAGGGCCGCACTGAATCCTTTCATCTTCCAGCCTATATTGCTAGTGGAGGCAGTGGTACAGCTACAGTGTAGCTGTAGCTCATACCAGAGCTTGAGGAAGGTATCCTTAACTAGCAACTAGCAGCAGTCTAAACTGTTTTCACGACCCTGTGCAACTCTTTCAGAAGTAGCTATGATGCCTGGATACATTACATTCATTTGGTTGTACAACCTGCCCTTGGAGTTCTTGAGCTGAGGTGCCTCACACAGACGTTGCTCTCTGGGGGTTTGTCTCTGTGTTCCTCTAACATGTGTGATTCTGTGACGTGCTCTCCCATGTGAATCTACCTGAAGGCGTAACTTGGATACAGCTCTGACGAGGAATGCTGCCACAACTTGCAGAAGTTTTGTTATTTTGTTTCCTGAGTAGCTCAATGTCTTATGTACTGATCAAAAGATAGGGGAGATCGTGAAAAGAGTCTGTAAGCCTGGAATTCAGTATCTAGTGTCAGTGAAGTACACATTGCACATAAGAGGATGCTGTTAAGTGATAAAAAAAAAAAATTGATTAGTGTTCTTATTCACTTTTAGCGTTTCCTTCGTTTAATAATCTTTTATCTGGAAAGTGCTTCTGTATTTTTTACTGAAAGGAAGAAAACACTCAAGAAGCTCTAGTTCTTAGTTCTGGTTCCTGATTTAGTTTTACTCCTGTTGATTTCTGTGTGCTCAAAACAATGTATTCTCAACTGCTATCATACTAGAGATGCAACAAACAGTGTTCCGTACTCTTAGCTCTAAGCTTGCAACGTAGAGCTCTTAGATGACTAGAATGCAAACCACAGACTGTAGTTTCTTTTACCTAGCTACAATTCCTGGTGCTATTCTCTTTTATTTCTATTTTGTACAAAAATGAATATAATTGTGCATTATCAGTTCAGTCTTACTCATCAAGTACAAATGCAATACTCTTGCCTGTTTATATCTGTGTTACATAATAGGCAAAATTTGAACTACAGTATTGCTTTAGAATGGTATGACTGAGCAGTTAGTTTTCTCTGCCTGACATTTTTCCATCTGTAATTTTGTCCCTTTACTATGCTTGCTTGCTACCCGAAATGAGGAGGAAATATCTTCCTCATCCCAAGAGCCCTTTCAAAATTTAAAATTCTCCAATTAATCACCGAACCATCCCAGAGCTTTTCAGAGCAACAGAAACCTCAACCTGAGAACTACTTATAATCAGATAGGTGGGGCTCTTGGTGAGGAAACGGGGCCTGCTCAAGCTGCTTCTCTAGTGAATATGAAGTTATGTATATGATGTGAAACAATTGCAAGAGAAGATTGTGAGGCACTCGACTTGGAAAATCCTGAAGGAGAGGCCAGTCACTTTGGTTCTCAGAGGCCCTCATCTGAATCTCTTTTGTCTGGTCCAGGTCATGGATCCGAGCTGCTGCGTAAGTCTTTTCCCCTCTGGTGCAATTCTGCAAAATTTTCCAATACTAGAAAGAATCACAGGTCAGATCTAACAGCAATAACAAGGTGGAACAGAAAGTATTTACACATGTATAACACATACACACTATTCCTTTCCCATACTCAAATTATTAACTGTTTTCCGGTTGCTTTTTATGCTTTTTGTAAGCATCTGTAAGAATTAGAGTTGTTTAAGAGAAACAAATGCTGAAATTCTTGCATGTTCATGACATTCACCTATTGAGTTTTTAAGTAAAATAGAAGTTCTCATTGGAATGTTGATAAAACACACTGTTTGCAGCACTGAATTTTCTCTTTTATTGTTTTTGCAAGGCAAGTCTTTATCATATTCCAATAGAGCAATGAGCTAGTGTTGTTCAGATGAAAAGATAATACATGCTAGAAACAGTCAATTAAGCAGATATGTTTGCTTCCACAAGAGGGGGAAGAAAATCAGCGATAATACTTTATGCTCTTAACATGGTGATGTTGTTAGCCCTAGAAACAGGCTGAAATTAGTTGCATCAAGGAAGGACATGGGGTAAACTCACAATTCCTGCAGCCTCAGAAAGTTTCCTCTTTCAAAACACCCAGCATTCTTTCCAGAAGTGCCCAAACAGTTTCTGCCAGTGTGACTGCCAGAGTGGGAACAGCATGTGATCAGAGCATGCCATGACTGGGAGGAACCAGGCAGCAGCTTTCCCTGTCTTTGGAACCACCTGCACAGCCCAAACTCTGCGGGTCTGAGTGGGGAATGAACAGCAGAAGGTGGAAGGGGAGGGAGAAGAAAACAGGGTTTGTGGGATGGGGACAAGGGAGGCTGCAGGAGAATACAGCATCCATGAGTTAAAAGAAATACGTGTCAAAAGATTGTCAAGTGCAGGAAAGAAGGCTGTAGAAGGAAAAACAAGTAAGTACTGTGTAAAGGCAAAGCTGTTAAGTGTTAATTGTGTTGTGTTTTAAGAGTACTGACAGTAGTCTTTTTTTAAGTCTCTCAAAAACCATTACCTTTCCTCATAGTGGGGCTGAAATGGAGAAATCATTTTCAGTTCTTTTTCTTTTTTTTGAAACAGAACTTTTTTTCACCCTCTTCAGTGTCAGGCAAGGCAATTATGTAAACAGTGAGGAGCTGTCTGACACGAGCTTCATTAAAACACAAAAGAAACCCTCAGTGAATAAGTGGGTAAGGTTCAAATACGATTTAAAAATGAGCTTGGAAGAACTTTGGCAGAATAAGTTTGCACTGTGTGAGGAATGAATGCTGGATCGAGATGAGGGAGCGTACCACAGTGCTTCTGGAGACCGCCACAGATCGCTGGGAAACCTCTTGTTGTCACCACCGACAGAGCTGATGTGTTTAAACATCTTTAGCTTATCGAATTTCCAATTTTGACACATCAGAAAGACAGGTAAAGAGCCAGAAAAAAGGAGGAATGACTGTGAGGTGAAATTAAACATGCCAGAAGTTGGTGATTGGCATGTTGGTGACAGGAAGCAGGAATCTGGATTAAAATATCTTTTAGTTGTAATTGTTCATATTAGTTGTCAAGACTTGCATCTTAAAAACTGGATTGAGTTAGTGATCATCTTTCCCTTAGAAAAAAGAGCTGAGCCCTGTGTAGCTGCTGGGCCCTGCAACCCCTAAGAACATCGGGCACAGCGCTTTGCTCCTATCAGGGCTCTCTTTCAGAACTGCAGCTCTGGTTTAGCATTATTTTATCCGGGGATGTTTTGCTCATGCAAGCCTGAGATGATGCACTGTGTTGCTCTTTGCTGAGACTTCTACACAGAAAATGCTGAGGGATATCTATAATCGAGGCTGTGTATTTGCTATCTGGGTTTTGCTAGAATGGTGTGCTTTCTGAGCTTTCCTGGTAAATATAGTTTAAAGAAGTTATTTGAAACACCTTTAATTCTGTATGGCCTTGCGTTATTGTGCATGTGTATTTAGATTCTGATGTGCTGTGAGGCGAGATGCGAAGGCGCTCAGAGGAGCAGCAGCGCTGGAGTTAATGTTTGTATTTACAAGGCTCATTGGTCAGTGATACTGAGCTCTCTTGCAGGAAAAAGTTCCTCAATTCACTCTTGCAAAATTCAATGCCCTATTGTTCTCACTTTTCTGAAGTCGCTGTTTATAACATTGCTCTCCTTTCTCCTCTGAGGAATAATATAATTTATTGGAGCAGTTCATTCATAGACTATGTGATATCTATCTTCTGGGACAGAGATACCTTCTGCATGATGTACGCACTGTTAGCTTCAAACTCTTCCTGTTTGCTCTTTGTGAAAGGGTTTGTAATCAGGAATATTTATGCATCCTGGTACCCAATTGTGCTGTGCTTGCTGTTTTCTGCTCTTCGTAGAAAATTAAACTTTCTTTTTTTTTTTTCCTTTTTGGCTTACACCTACCTGAAAAGAAAAAGATTTTAGAATATTACCCTATGGATTTATGATTACCAGGCAGATAGCCAATAATAAGCAGCGATATCTGATACTACAGCCCAGACATACTCTGCCTTTTTCCACCTTTTTCCTATTATCTTTATGTTTAATAAACTATAAATGGGAGAAATAAATGGTAGACCATCTTTTCTTTTTGTCTTTTTTTTTCTTCCTTGGAGGTGCTTGATGATGAGATTAAGCGAAAGGTCATATATTCTTCTAACATGGTATTTAGGAATAGGCAAATTATTGAAAAGGGTGGAAGTAATCTAGGGTTATTCATTTTTGTGGGAGAACAGCTTTTTTACTACACAACCATCATTTTCAATGGAAATAACAGTGTTAAAGATTTAACAAATATATATGAGAAAGGCAAGTCAATAAGCCGTTCATAGCTGTAGGTGAGGTCACGTTTCTGGCTTGTGTAGTATGAAAGTGAGTAAATCTTAAAAGATCATAGTGGAAATATTTGCAGGGTATTATAGATACTGCTTATTGTAAAATAAGTTATTTTCTTCCCTTTGGCTTATAGGAAGGATATTGTTTACGTTTGCGCCTTAACGTTACAACTGCATGTATTGTTTCTTTGTTTCTGAATCTCCCATAATTACTGATTGGAAAATTAAAATACCAAGCTCATTATCTCAATCGTAAGATACAACTTGCTTTAGTCACATGTTTTGTCTATAATTGGAGTGTCTGTGTGTTGAGCCTCATTAACTTGAAACAGAAGGAACCCCCGCTTTTGTGTTGAAGTTAATTAAAGCTGGTAATGATTATTGTCTGAAAATTTTCTGGGTTCGAGTAGGTTATTTTGCCTCTACCTCTATTTTCACACATCATTTCATTGATCATGCGGTTGGTCGATTCATAATACACAGGATTTGTCTGAATTCAGTGAACAATGATTTTTTTATCATAAAAATGCACTTGCATGTTTGTTTAACAGAAAGCTTCTGCTTATGAAATAGTCACTGATGACTTTTAAATTCCTATTTTGAGAAAATAATTTGCAAAAGTAAAAATGATTATCTTTCCATGACTAATGAGTAATAGCACAAACAGAATGGGCAGAGCAATGTCAAGGGCTGTCAGGGCTTTTTAATATAAAAAATGAAAAATTCAAAATATGATAATTCTCTTTTAATTTGTAAAAGCTTCAAAGTCCAGTCTTCTAATCTGTGCTCCACATGCTAGCACAGTTTTGACCATGACAGTAGTATAAAATATTTAGATGTATGCATGCACAGTTTAGGAAATGTTTTGATCAGTTTTTGTAGAACTCTGCTTTTCAGCCTTATATATATTACCCAATGAGCAAATCTTTATCACTAGCTATGTAGGTTGTGTTGTAGGATGAGTTCTGTATAAAAAGGAAAACGAGCTAGAATGAACAGATGAAGCAGCAGAATTATACTTGCAGAGGGGAAAAGCTTAAAAAACCTGACTGTACGTTCACAATGAAAATCACAGAGGATAAATTTCAGTAAGTGTTTTGTTTCCTATTTGTTTAAAATACAATAACAATAGTTTGATTTCATGTTACATTTTATATATTTCAGATTGAAACTAACAGCTGATAGCTAAAGCTTTCAGGCCATCCAATTTCGTTTGTCGGGGTTAAAAAAACAACCAAAAACAAAGGACTTGAGATCATATTGTGGGTTTCTGGGTCCAGTTAGCTGTTGGAAATGAGGAGCATGTGTTCAGAGAAATATTACTGTGGACTGAATGTTCCAATCAAGGATACTAATGGTATTTTTAATGGCTGTTCTGTGACTGTGCGAAGCTCTTGCTGACTTTGTCAGCACAACAGATTTCAGTATCGTATGCAAAGCTGAATTTTGCAGCCAAGTAGGGTCAAGCTTGGGGGAGAAGGTTTGTTGGAAGGGTCAGTAGGGGTTTTGGGTATGGGGCTGGTGTGGGCCAGCTGGTTTGCAGTGAGGAAGAGATCTGGAAGATTACCTGAGTTTGTGAAAGGCATTGGAGGTTTTGAAGAGTTCACATGTTTCAAGGACTTTTTCCCCAGCCCTCTAGGAGACTTTGCACCCTGTCACAGTTCTGAACTGCCCTGCCTCTGTTGGTTTCCTCCTTTCCTGCCATACTTCTCACTGCAGTGCCCAACTCTGCTCCCCTTCCACAGAAGTCTGTGCAGGCAGACTGGGGTCTGCTCAGAAAAGGTGTGTGCTACCTGAACTCATCTTCACTCCCATGTCATTGGTGATATAGACAGAATGCTGCCCTGTATGACTTTATCTGTATTTTGCATGGTGGCTGGCTGTTGGTTGGTCGTATCTTGAACAAATATCTCTCGCAGCAAGCTCTGTACTATTTCTCACAATACCATATGCCACTTCAGATCCCTCTAAGTTTTATCCCAACACAAACATCATTCTGTCTTGTGCCTTAATATGATAGTCTGGGATTCAGCTGTTTCCTGCAGACAATTTAGTAGTCCCATGGAGTTTAGCATCACTGGTAGAGGCAGGGGTGTTCAAAGTTGAGCTGAGTGCTCACCTCTTATTGAAGAGGTAAATCCTGTATTGCCTCTAGGAAATTGTCACGGATTTTATTAGAGTTTCTGTACAGGTAAATGGCTATTGAGGTAGCTCTATAGAGGTCAAGGAATCACTGTTCCACTAGAGAGACCTGGATTTCTATTCTTCAGTGACCTGTAAAATATCAATGAGATGGAAAGACACAGTAAGAATGGGAAATATAAGATGTTCTGAAAAAATTTCTCATTTCCTATACCTGTTTCCCTGTACCCTTCAGAACTACAGTCTACTGTAAATTTCATGGGCTGTACATTCATTGGGATCTAATATAGGTTATTGAATAGAAAATCTCTTGAAGATTATTTTCAAATAATAAAAAAAAGAATATATTCTATAAAATTTGTGAGTCTTAAAACATTTGTCATTTTTTGTCTAAGCTCTATACTAAGTTACACCAACAAAATAGCAGCCCAATTAGTGTCCACAGTTATCCCTACAGATAAATAACTTTTAAAAATTCCTTGTGGTCTTTTTGTAAATAGCTTGCTATATGTTTTCTCTAAGTAGTGTGTCAGTCCTTGACCTTTTTTGCATGTGGGCAGTGCTAGTGTTCCTCTTGAGCAGGAATTGCAAAGCTTGTAGAGAAATGAAGCAGTAATGAGGGAGATTTTGCTGTGAGCAAGCAGTGGAGACAAAGCAAAATCAAACTAAGACCATTTGCAGCCTGCAGTGAAGGCTGGTAATGCAGGTTTTGCATTTTCTCATTCACTTTAATAAGATGGTGATATTTTCAGTAGGAATTGGGAGTGGATGGAGCAAAAGCTATGCAGCCCTTTGTAGCTTTTTTTCCCATC
This sequence comes from Bambusicola thoracicus, assembly GCA_002909625.1. Lineage (NCBI taxonomy): Eukaryota > Metazoa > Chordata > Aves > Galliformes > Phasianidae > Bambusicola > Bambusicola thoracicus. The sequence continues at coordinate 9,443 of PPHD01010737.1, read as the reverse complement.
CATTGGTGAGAGATTTGTCTTTTTGTTTGATTTTTATTTTTATTTTTTTAACAAATATTTTGAGAACTGTTCCTTTCCTTCATCCTCTCCCAGCACAAGTTTTCTCATCTCCCTGTTTTACCTCTGTCTGTGAGAATACAAAACTGGGAAGGGAGGATGTCATCGAGTCCAAAACACTTCAATAGCTACATCTGTGGGTGAATGGCACCCGGAATGCTTGTGTGGTGTGAGCCACAGGTAAGCCCGGTGTAGCAGGGTCAGCCTGGACACAGAGACAAGAGAATTCCCGGACAGCGTTAAGGGCTTTGTTGTTTGAATTAGACCTTATAGTACCATGAACAGTGACATCATTGTATACGCATACCAATATATAATGATGAATCCAGCAAATGCAGTCTTGGGTGTTGGCTGGAAAATGTGTGCTCCAGGCCCAGATTTAATACGAACATTCATATTCCATTCTTAGAGCATAAAAAAAGAATTTTGTCTATTTTGACTTCTGCATTAATAAAATGAGGTCAGGAAATCTGTTAAAGTTTATCTTTAAAAATGTTTTCAACTCAGTCACATTGTTTTAAAAATCATTTCAGTTTGTTATCTGCACATTTAAGTAGATTGTGTTTTCTCATGATGGATTTTCTAAAGGAAAGCATTAACGGATTGCTGTAATTGATTATACTTTAATGATACATAATGGCAAGTTCTGTTTTCCATTATTGTTACCCTACACAGTGAACTGTAACAGCCTTGATACCAGAATGTCTATTGGTACACAGTTGATTTAGTAACTTTTTACCAGTCGAACTAAAAACATGTCTGCCTGTCTGCAGCACAATTGGTCATTCCCATGTTCAGGGCAGATATCCCTCATATCTCTGCAGACGATCTGTTCCTTCAGCATGCAGGAGTTGGTAAAGGACAACGCTGCTATTGCAAGCTTTGTTTCTGGGTTTCACAGATGACTACAGATGCGACTTTTAGTTCTTCTTGCAGTGTTAATTACTTCAATTGCACTTTTTGTTCTTGATTGTGCTTTTTCAACAAATGATCCTCTGCTGTTCCCACCCAAACCCCTTCCAAATCACTGCTGTCAAACAAGGTGGAGGATGGTGTAATAGTTTCAGCGTTGCTTACCATCGTGCCAGACATTATGCAATTATTTACTGACATACCCTGTCCTTTTGTGTAAATTTCTTACCTTGTGTTTGGACTGAAATCCCTACAGCAGGGAAAATGTTGCATGCACGCATGTGTTCATGTGTGTGTTTGCAATAGCAATCAGCACACTTGAGTCCTGCTCCATAACCCAAGCCCCTATGTGCTCTTTACTTACACAAACAGTGCAATTCAGTTGCTGCTGAGCTGTGCGTTAGCTCTGGAACACACTGCTTGTCTTAACGATGAGCTCACAGGGAAGGACCAATGAGTGATACTATGTGCATGGTTGGCATGCAGGGGAAACTGTGTAATGCTAATTTAAAGTCTGAGTTTTGTGGATGTGTCAGAAAGGTATTACAGCTGTTGTCTTCTGATACTCATAGGAAAAAACACAGGAACCTTAATAGCTGGAATACTATAGTGATCTAAAATTAATGGTAATTAGAAGTAGATAGTGTACTGACTAAGGTTTCCACAGTTGTCTATGTTTTAAATCTTATTTACTGAGAGTAGGATCGTATTTAAACCATTTGATTCTGGCAAGTTGTGGCAATACAATACAGTACAACAAATATATTTTAAGTCAGCGCTATTACTGAGATGGTAGAAAATAGATAAGGATTACTCAGTCCTCACTTTTCATATTTTCGAAATTATTTCCGTATTTTCCAGAGAGACTTCTGTTTAGGCTTTTATGCTATTAGCCAGAATAACGGTGTGAGCTTTCTTAAACACTAATTTAGAGAAAAGATTAATGCTATTTGGACTTACTGAATGTCAGTGGTTGGCAGAATCAAGGTCCTCGCTAAAATTCTTCAGTAATTGTGTAATTCTGTTTTAAAGCTTCAAATGAACAGACTCACCTTTGAGGTATCTACATGCTTTGGTAAATTGAGCTCTAAAGCAAGAAATTACCACCACATACAGATTTTTTTATTTTGTTCCATGCCGCATTCTTTTTTAATATTTTAAATTGTTGTTTATAAGTGTTTTACACTGAACGTATTCTGTAACTATAGGTTAATTATAAGTATTATTTTAACAGCTTTTTGAATCACATTGGTTGTAATTCAAACCTTCTTGGCATGCTGTTCTTAACTGCTGATAGTAATAGTACTTGTAACGTTTGCTTTCATTGTCCTAGTTGTAAACAGTAATATCAATTAATAGGTGCTTACATTTTTGTGATTGTGTTGGCCAATGACTGTTAGAGAATTTAATTTTGCTGTCAGTGAACAGCTTCAGAAAGGTAGGCACTGCAAATACAAAACAGGTAAAGTTATTTAGATGGCCTTTTCAGCAGCAATATATGAAAAATCAGGAATGTCTGTAGTATCTCCCACTCATTTTGGAAAACAGTACACAGTTTCTTTTCTTGTCCATTTGCTGCTCTAGAGGAGCAGTTTCTGGACTGTAAAGTAGAATTTCACTTCTAGTGGTTATATATTCTTAGCTCAATCCAAATCCCCAAAGCAACTTCTGCACGTTTCTTTAATTTAGAAAATGTAAGTTCCTTCCCGATTAGTTACACAGAGGCTTTGTTAGATTTTTTTCCAACTGCAAAATGATTAATAATGTGTAATTAAAAGTGAACCTGGATCAAGAGCTCATCAAGTCTCTCTTATACTCTAACACCATACCCTTTCCTCAGCAAAGTGATACTGCCCCAGGGGAAATGGAAGACTCACATCTCAGGAGGAATTTCCAAAATTCTCAGTTGGGGAGCTTTTCCAATACTGTCACAGTAAAAATAAGCCATTCATGCAAGAGTACTAAGTGAATTTTTAAAATGTAACCAAACATATATTTGATGTATGAAAGTACTGTGCTAATATTCTTCATAGTTGAAGGCTCTGACCAGACATCTATGTACAGAAAGAACAGACCACTATTAGTCAACAGCTGTATTAAATATTTTCTTAGACACTGTGCAATTTCTTCTTGCCTGATTTAAAAAGAATTTTTCCATCCTCTTGCTTCTAGACTAAGTTGCAAACAAAGCACAGATAAGCAGAGAATATTGCCTCTGTATTTATTCCTTTATGCAGTGTCTGATGCACGGACTCAGATGTGAATGATCCAAATCATTTATTATAAGTTCTCATATCACTTATATACCTTCACAAGTTTTCTTTTTCTAGCTTTCCCATCCGCCCGTACAACTTTCCCATTCACCTTCACATGTCAACAGAGCATTCTACACTCTTCAACCGTTCATGCGGGCGCTTATCCAATCAGAGCTGTGAGCTGTTCTTTCTTCTTCTGGATGTGTCCTTGGTTCTCATGCTGTTTATCTTGCTCCACAGCTGCTGCTCTGAACAGTTTCTCTTGTATTCCCACACCTTTATATGTTAACCTTTTTTTTTCTTGTTCTCCAAGTTTTGCTAGCAAGATACTCACCAGATACTCGATTACGGTCCAGACAAGTGTAATGAATACTGTAGAAAAGCAGGTCTGGAACATATCCCAGCTGTTCTATGGGAATAAGTACCATAATGCTGAGAACCACTAGATGCCACTCTTGTTTCATCCCTGTACAACCCTGAGAGTATTTATGATTGTTTAAAAAACCTAACTATGCTCTTCTACCCCCCAAATCTTAGAAGGATGTTCCTTCAGTATTTCAACTATTTTGTACTTTCAAAAGTTACAATATTACCCTACTGTTTATAGTATTTCTTCCCTCTTTAATGATGCTGTGCTTGTTTATAAATTTCTCAGTTATCTCTAGACAACCTCTTGTTGCATTGTGGGCCTCTTGCGTGGCTATGTTGTGCTATGTCTCTTCGGGTGGAATTCACAAACCTCTGGCATGTGTATTTGTCTGGTTTTCCAATTGATTTCACAGGCACTTATCATGCAAGAAAGCTCCAAGTGGAATTTTTGAAATTCTACTAAGTGTTTAGTCTTTGCATTTTTTCTTTAGTAGATTCAGTAGGAAGTTCTTGAACTTCTTGTAGGTTCAAACTTTACCACTGGTGACATCTGGCATATGGCTAGAGTGAAAGCTGCCCATCCGTAGTTTCCTGTCTTTTGATACACACCTTTCAATTGTTTCCTGGACAGGTAGTTGATGAACCATAAATGTAGAAATGATGAAGCTGTTTGAGACAATGCAGGAAGAGCTCTTAAAAATAAATAAATTCCCAGCAACATTTAACATAACAAAATTTGATGTTCTAATTCTCTGCACAAGACATAATACAGACCTGGCCCTTGATATAGTACATCTGAATCTTTGTTCAATCTTATCAAAGAGCACACTGAACCTCAGATGGAGACAGAGTTAAAACAGTAAGTTTTTCTTCTGAGTTCCTCTGTCTTATAAAGAAAATACAGTAGAAATCTGACTATTTGTAAAAGAATCACTTCTTTTTGCATCTTAAAAGTTGTGTGGAATATAACGGTCAGTTGTTTCTAGAGAAGCATTTTTGAAGTCAATTGTTTTAAAATTATGGCTCAAAATTTAGTAAGCGTGTTTATCTTGTAAAGTTACTGTCTCACAAGGAAAGGAAAACCAAAATGATTTTGTTATAAAGTGAGTAATGTTGGACAAATAAACCCTCCGATTGAAAAGCTCAAAGGTAAGGTTAAGTATATTCTCTTTCATGGGATATATTTCTGAGGAGAACAAAAATCTCTAGTTTGTGTGAATTATTGTATAATCTTTAATTATGTGATTTTATACTGTATTATGGATAACATCAAATATTTTTATTGCTGCTTTAAATATAAATGAGATAGCTCTGAGTACTGTGAACTGCATGTGTGCCAGCCAGACTCAATGCAAGTCATTTACTTGAAAAATAGACACTATATATTTTGTACGTAACCTGCAACGGCCTGTGTGTAACCAGACAAAGCAGTGATGAAAGATTATACGCATATGAAGACCTACTGAGCATTAAATTAAGTTAGATTTAGATTTGAGCACTTTCTGGGGTGTATGGAAGGATTGATAGCAAAAAGCAGAGGGATGCATCCATTGCAAAACCCGTTATCCCACTGTTATGTTGCTAGATGTGAATATTGCCAGTGGAGCTCTGCGTAGAGAAATGTGATTGGAATGTCAGCATGGCTAAATATAGCAAAATGATCTTTGTGCATAAAAATGAGTTTGTATGAAGGAGACTGTGTTATTTAAATTAAAATAAAGCTTTCTACTGAGTTTGAAAACTTTGTGCGGATAAAAAGTATTATTCTTCTCTTTTTATAAAAAAAAAAAGTGACTATAGAATTAGCAGTCACACTACTTGTTGAGAAAAATTCAGAGCTGAAGATGCATGTGGAACCTTAACTTTATTGCTTCCATATCTCTGAATAACAACTGTGCGACTTGAAAGCTCCTTTTTGCCATTTATGAAGGAACGATTTAATATATTTAAGTTTCTGTGATGAGCACTTAATGTCTTACACATGTAGGGCAGGGGATAGTTCGTGACTCAGTGCTCGAGCCTTGTAACAGTCTGTCTGCAACGAGGAAGCTGTTTGTGGTCATTAGCCAGTGCTGACCTCTCAGTTTGTATACAGGGTCTTGGCCATGCAGCCGGGGAAGGGCAAGTGGAGGGGATGCGCTTTTATTAACTCATGTGGGACCGTTGCAGTTATTTATTGAAGGTCACTGTAGCTCTGTCCTCCCTTGCAGTCAGCCGTTCCATTTGTAATCTGTTCTGAATAAACTCTCCATTACTTCCCCTTTTCTGTGAATACTGAAGAGAATGTGGTGAAAAATGAGTCTTTGCATCAGTTTGTTTTTTTTTAAACATACTGTCGTGTAGCAGATCCCTTGCCTTGATGCAGCTGCTTCCAGTTCTATATTCATACAGGAGAGGTGGTGGGCATCCACTAGGGCTGGAGTGTTCCTTATGCAGCACTTGGGCAGAGCATACTGGGAGCTCCAGGCTGTGAGAAGACTTGCTGTGCATGGTTAAAGTGAAGTCTCTTGTCAAAGAGAGGGTTGTGTGCATATTTCTGCCCCTAATTAACTAGTTTTTTTTCCCCCTCTCCTCACAATATTAAGTTAGAAAGTTCTCCTCAGATGTAAAAAGGCAGACACTTTGATGGAAATTAATCATAATCTAATAAAGCTTTAGAATTTGCAGTAAGCATAAACTTTTATAATAGAGTCAAATGCAGTACAGTGTAACAAGTTTTGAGAAGTGGGGGAATACATGGCCAAATGTTTCTGTGGTTCTTTTATTTTTTTTTTTAAATAAATGCTGGGACCAGTATGCCTTTCAGCACCAATGCAGGTATAGATGAGAGAAGCAGGTGAGTGCCGGATAGATGTGGGCCACAAAATACAAACAAATATGGCTAAGAGCCAGATCTTATTTTCAGTTTTACTACACTTTAGTATGTAGAACCTGGTTAAAAATACTTATTAGGTAGCTCATAATTATATTGTTTTACATGCATATAACCAATAATTTATGTGCTTTCTAGCTAAAAAGTTGGATATTAGAAAATTGAGGATCATTTTATATTAAGTTTGAGACAATAATGCTTATTATTTATATTACAATATTTCAAGCTAGGAAATTGTGATTACAAGTCAGGATCATGTTGTAAAATAACATCCAGCATTATTATATGCCATTGAATAAATTGTAAGGTCTTTTTTTTTTTTTTTTCTCCAAAGATGCCAGTTTATGGAATGACTTCTTTATAGAGAGCCAAATAGCAATAGCAAAAGAGCCTGCAGGGAGAAATGTCAGCTGAGGACCGTTGGGTTAAGCATTAGAAACACCTATGTCCAGTTTTTCTGAACCATCATTGTTGCATGCAGCATAAGACACTGGTCTATCAGCACAGCCAAACGCAATGTCATCAGAGGACTATCCACTCTACTCTGCAAAGCAGGAGGCCTGTACATATGAGGCTGCTCCTTACGTGGGAGGCTCTTTTCGAAGTAAAGCTGAAGAAGCTGGGCATAAGTGCTGTGCTCACTTCCTGTCTCTGAATTCAGAGTTTCTGTCCTGGGCTGTGTTGTACACCATAGCTATCCTTCAGCACAGGAGATTTTTGCACCAAATTTAAAACCAAATGCAACATTTTGAGAATCAAATTTAAATAGTTAAGTCACTTGGGAATATACTTTTTCCATTTTCAGAAGGCGTGTGCAATGTGGGGCAGCATAGGACGCAGGTCTTTATTTCTATTCTCAAGCATTCCTCATATCCTTGAGTTTTGTCTTCCTGCTTTCACTTAATTTTGGTGCAGTGAAATACACACCGGATTCAATAATGGTGTACGTATGAGAATGCATTACCTTGCTTATTTCAGGTAAACACTAGTAAAAGTATGTGCTTGTCAAAGCTTTGCAAACCTTATGTTAAACTCACGCAACCATGCTAAGCGTTGATGGATTTTAGTTATAAAGGAGAACTAAACTTCCATGGGAGTTCTCCTAAGTTTCACAGAACTCTTCAAGCAAACTTGAGCCCTGTTACTTTAATCTGGGGGTTGATTTATTCTTCTGTACCAATTTCCAGATTTTGGTCTTTTCACTGTTACAAGTAAATTTGGAACATTCTGGCATACATCTCAGAGCAGAATCCGGAGTGTACCGGAGTAGAAACCCCACGCTTTTTCTTCTTAGATCAGTCTGATGGAACCTTTAGCTTTTCCCTAGAAGTCTGTATTGTGTGCCTTTGAAAGGACACACAATAAACAGGTTCCTGTTTATTTTACAAATATAGGCAAATAAGACTTGGTGAACAGGCTTATGAGAACGCAATGAAGAATAGAATGAGGGAAAATGCATACAAAGAACCTGTGAGCCAGCCAGCCCAGAACTGTACTGTGAAATGATATGGCTAAAATATGTGCATGGTAAATAGTGTGACACTGAAAAATGAAACGTTACGTACTACAGCCAGGGGAGAAAAAAGCCAGTTCCCAAACTTGAGTTCTGGCAGAGTGTTCAGAGAGTTGAATAGGCATCTGCTTGATTGCAGATTGAGTGGAGAGAAAGGAGAAGATCTGCAGAGGAGTATTTCAGGTTTTTTTTATATTTTCCCTCAGTATGAATTAATCACATTTAATACTAACTGTATACTTGCTACATTCTAAATTCCTCCATAAACTGTGGAAAAATATGAAGACATTTCCAAGTCTGGAGCAGCTTTGACAATGAGTCTGTCGATGTGCTTTTGCAATTGTTTGCTGTGCGTCACATTCAAACCCAGCTATGTTCTGCAGATTTACACTTGTGTACTTTGATGGTGATTTACACTCCTAGGGAAGCAGTTGGGTGAAACTATGTCTCAGAAATGTGGAAGCTTAATATAAATAAATTAAACACAGATACTTGATTTCAGTGAATTGCTGCCATTTGACATTTATAATTTCAAGACATTATTGTTACCAGCAAGTCAACCTCTGTGACTCATGGTTATGCTTAAGTCATTGGATTGGTAGAAAATGTAAGAAGTGTTTTTTAGCTATTCTAGGGTGCCTCCTGGCCTGAATCCACGCCACTGAGACTAATTCATGGGCATGAATGGCATATTAGGAAACTGCCTCATAACTTTTCTTTCTGAATTAATAATCAGCTCACCTGCAAACAAGTAGGTTACCTGTAGAGTTTCTTCTGTGCTTTGCAAAGCTGACTGGTATTTTGTTCGGGCTAAAAATACAACCAACAACTGTCTCAGATGGTGAAATGATTATTTCATCAGGTAAATCTGTTGCTCTTGCCTGGGATTAGACAACGTTGTCCACGTTACTGTGTGAAGATTTCATTCAATGAGTAATTGTTAGAAAATTGAGTTTACGTGATCGTGAAATTTAGGTTGGAGCAGAACTGTTCAGAATGGTATTTTAAGTACTCAGATAGGGAATGGAATCTGGAGTGCTGTTCTGAATTATTGTAGGCGGTGTATATTAGATGATTTGTTAATATAGAAGTAATAGTAATGTTATGGAGTATTCTTCATCTGTCAGTTTCAGGCTTGCAAAACTCATGTGATTGTTCCCATTTTACAGATAGGGAAATAAGACTGATCTCTCTCCTAGGAGATGTAAAGTGTTGACTTTTTCTTTCTGCTCTTTTGAGCAAGGTGCTCAAAAATCATTATCTACTGAAGAAAAAAAAACACTTTTGCAATATTTCATTATGGGAGCATATAGATATGCTTGACTGTTTTCTAAATCAAAGTCAAATAATTTGCTGTCGTGTTGGGGTGGAGAAGAAAACTTAGTTTCAGAAGTAGTATTTTAGAATTTGATGATTCTTAGTTGAAATGTGTTGACCTACTGATTCATAGTTAGTAGCAAAGCCT
>PPHD01010736.1:0-19399 GCA_002909625.1 Bambusicola thoracicus | reverse complement strand
AAAAAGGCAGGAAAAAGCTACACATTGCAGCGAGGCGCAGCGGCTCTTGGCAGGTCCGCGCCGCGCTGGAAGCACGGAACCCGCGCACCCGGCGCTGCGGAGCGGCGCTCCCCCGGCTGCCCCGCTCCGTCCTCTCCCGCCCCCCTGGGCGCTCCCCCCCGGGCCTGGCCGTGCCCCCCACCCCACTGTAAGGGCACCGTGGGGAGTTCGAGGAGCGTTTCTCAGCGGGATGCGTACGCGCTGAAAGCGATCTTTCTGAAAAGCGATCCCGCGGGTTTTACGGGCGGGTTTACGAGCGGCGGGCGCTGAGGGGCCGGGGCGGGCGCTCCCCAGAACGGCCGCGGGCCCGCTCCCCACCTTCCTCTTGTTGGAAACAGGTGTTTCCGCGCCCTCCCCGGCCCTCCGACACCGTATCCGTGGCAGCAGCTGCCGCCGCAGTCAGACGGAGTCAGGCACGAGGAGACGTGCGGGCCGCGAGAGGAGGGAGAACGCCAAGCCCGGGGGCCGCGCCTCAGCCCCGCGCCTCAGCCCCGCGCCTCAGCCCCGCGCCTCAGCCCCGCGCCTCAGCCCCGCGCCGCCCTGCCCGCCAGGCGGCGCTGCTGCTCACGCCACTGACGCTGCTCGGGGCCGCCCGCCCCGGCGGTGGGGAGCGCGAGGCGGCCTTCGTTCCACGGAGCCCCGCGCTGGGCGGGAAAGAATCACGGGCAGTTCCCCCCAGAGAACCCGCGAGCATACCAGCTCTGCTGCTCGGGTCCCTCCGTGCCGCAGCCTCTTCACAGGAGGATATCAGTGGCCAGAGCGGAGGCATCGCTTCTCCGCTCGGTGGGTCTCTCGCCTCAGGAGGGCTCACACCTCAGCGAGTCTGCCGCATCGAGTCCTTTGCCAGGCAGCCTCCTCCGCATCAGTGGGTTTCTCCCCACACGGGTCTCCCGTCAGCAGGTAGCTGACCTCAGGAAGCCTCACCCCTCTGTGGGTCTCTTCCCCTCAGAGGGTCTCTCCCCTCAACTTTCGTCCTTTTGACACCTCACGAGTGTCTCTCCTGCCTCTGTGGGTCTTTCGCTTCAGCACTGAGTTCCCTTCAGGAGGACTTGCTCCTCTGCAAGTCTCTTCCCCTCAGCGGGTCTGTTCTCTTCCCTCACGTGTTGCCCCTCAGCCAGCTTCCCTCTCCTCAGGGGTCGCTCCCCTCAGGAGGATTCAGCCCTCCACAGGTCTCTTCTCCTCAGTGGGTCTCTGCCCTCGGCTTTCCCTGTCAGCAGGTCTGTCCCCTCACAAGTCACTGCTATGGTGGATCTCCCCTCAGCAGGCAGCTCCGTTCATGAGGACTCACCCCTCTGTAGGCCTTCTCCCCATCAGCAGTGTTCCCCTCAGCAGTCTGTCCCCTCACGGGTCTCACTTCAAGAGATCTCTTTCCCCTCAGAGGGTCTCTCCTCTCAGGAGGTCTCACCCCAAAGCTGCCGTTCCCCACATCTGCCCCAGGGCAGTGGGAGGAAGGGCCATGACATACAGCTCCCTTTTCCCACAGGCCCGGGCAGTTCTCTGTCGTGAAGACCTGAAGGAAATTGTGATATTACCACATGGAGTATCCACACGTGCATCTGCAGAGGGTGAGGGATCTGGTTTTTTAATTGGAGGTGGGGGTGTTTTTTCCTGTCAGAGCTGTGGCTATAAAAGGGGTGTATTTGATGCAGAACTTGACACATGAAGCCTAAAGCCGTGGGTGTTTTTAAAACATAGTCTGTTCCCAAGGTAGTAAAATCTGCAGAAGTGTGTGTTGGCTATTTGTCATGTATGGTTACATGACACTGTCTGCAGCGTTCAAGCACCCCACAGCAAAGATTGTATTTTTATTTCTGCATTTTCTGTGTGAAGACTCAGGTGTGGTTGAGTGATTGAGAGAAATAAACAGTGCCTGATGAAAATGAGAGAAGTGAACATCCCAAACTCTGAATAACTGCTAAGGATATAATCCTGTAAACACTGTGAATGTAATGCATGAAATTCACATAATATGAGTGTGAGTTTTGCCTCTGGATTGGTAGTGACCAGGACTTCACCTTGTTTCTGAACATGTCTGGAGGTAGATCCTAGGGGTATTCTGAGTAGAGAGGAAAAAACAGTTTTTTCATCAAAGGACTGGGCAAACTCAACAGAGCCTTCTGTCACTGACTTCAGTAGGCTCTGGGTCTGTTACAATATCCTTAAACCTAAATCCATACAACCATTTAGAGGAATCCTTAGGAAACTGAAAAGGTAAACGATTTCAATTACATTACAGTAAAATCCAAGATAAAGTAAAAACCACAAACCTCCATGCTTAACTAATGCATAACAAAAGCAGAGAGATCCTTCATCCAAGCTGACATTCCTCACTTAACTCTCCATGATTATGGTCAGCTTTTGAAGTGTCCTCAATGCATTTTATTGAGAAGTTGTACCGGCTGGTACAACATGTCCTATTTAAGCATAACAGGATGCAGAAAAGGTAGTTTTCTCTTTTCTTTTTTGTCTTTAATTTCCTGGTTTGTTTGCATTTTTACTAAGCTGAGGAAAAAGCAGAGAGAGGGTTGTATCCTGTATTTGAAGAGGCAAGGTATGTATTTCCAATACTCAAATCTAGAATAGCTGCTTTGAAAGAAGAAAAGTGTTTAGCTATTTTCTCATGTATAAGATAGAATACAGTTGTGCATTCAGCAATTACGTGAATGAAGACACTTGTAAACCATTTGCATCACAGTACATCATGTGTTACAGAATTGATTTTCTGCTCTGCTGTGCTCTAGCTTATGCAGTGGCCCAGGTTTATTCTATGGTTAAAGGTTGTATTGTCTACCTTGGTAACTGAAAAGGTTACTGCCAAACTGTTCAGCCTTTTGATTTATAGAAGAATAACCAGCAATATTTATTCTCGATTGGCCAAAATGAAACTTGCATACCCCTTGCCATATGCTGTAGAAGTGTGTGTTTAGCAAGATAGTAAAAAAAATAACATTTATTTGCAAAATAAGTGCTATTTGCAAAGAGCAGCCAGATTTGGTATCTTGCTATAAAATCAAAAGAAGAGCAGGACTGGGGTCAAAGCAGTGAATTAATTAGAAAAGAAACAAGTGAATGCAATATCAGTATACCTAGATCCTTTTATATCCTTTGTCTGAGACAATTCCATTTGGCAAAGAGAAGGTCAGGATAGCTTAAAAAAAAAAAAAAAAAAAAAAAAAAAGTGAAGCAGCAATGACCATAAATCAAGAATGAGACGTGAAGAATATCTGAGGAAAAAAAAAACAGCAGAGGCTTGTACTTCAGTAAATAGTATTTCTGCTTCCCTGGCACCTCCCATCTCCGTATCTCAAAACAGTTTATGTACACTGATGAAGTAAGACTCAACCAAGATCACTGTACATTTGCTCTTTTCCAGACAGTCTTTTTTTTCCACTAAGATATGTTGTTCAGAGTATATTGATGTCTTTCTGCATTTGTTTGGGATATTGAATGTGCAGCAACTCTGCTGGAGCAGTAGCTCCGACCACGTATCTGTATACCCAGAAACCAGACACGTCCACTCTGCATGTGCAGGGAGTCCTTCTGCCTTTTGTTGTGTGGCGACCATCTGTGCTGCACATGCAAGGAATGTCTGAGGTTTCCTGGTAGATAAACAGGGCAGCCCCCTTTGTGAGGGGGTGAATAAACAAATTTTCTTAAGAGGGGTGGAGGATGGTTTATTGTTTTTTATCTTTGGTTGTTTTTACTTAGGCTAGTAGTATTATTACCTTTTGTAGTACCATTTCCAGGTCCTAAACCCAGCACAGGTCCAGTTTGTGCCTGATACTGCATTAGGAAGTGTGTTACAAATATTGTTGCCCTCTCCTGTGAAAGGATTTCTCGTGGAAGGCAACCTGAATGAAGCAACAGGATCAATCAGTATATAGAAGGATGTATATATTTTTGTGGTGAGTTTAGAAGTGGTAGCAGAATTAAAGTAAGGGTCTAAGGATAAAGCTCTAGACTCGCCTGGATCTTAGGATCAGGTGCCTGAATGAATAATGTGATTTTCAAAAGGGGAAGTCCCAACTTCTCCAGTTGTTTATTTCAGTGTCAGACATGGATCTGCTGCTTGTAGTAATCCCAACATGAATTAATAAGTAGTAAGCTTACATAACTTACTGTTCTGGCTTACCTCTGACTCACATGAACTTAATTGGCAGATAATTCTCGCTTCTAAGATGGCTTTCTATAGTGCTTAAGGGAACAAGTTGCATACAAGCAGGTCTAAATGAACATCAGAGCTTCGCTGATCCTCATGTACACAGCTTTACCTTAGTTCTCCGTTTGAAAATTGAAGGTGCTTATTCACTCTGAAAAGTATTGCTTTCTTTCTTATGGCTAAGCATAGGATTGATTCCTGACTTTACATTCATACCTTTCCAAGTGCTACATGCTGAATAGGAGGAAGAATCTTTACTGGGGGTGAGTGATGCAAATTGCAATAGTTTCTATTTAGAATCATAGAATCATAGAATAGCTTAGGTTGGAAAAGACCTTAAAGATCATCAAGTCCAACTGCAACCTAACCATAGTGCCCTAACAACCTTCTGCTAAATCATGTCCCTGAGCACCACATCCGAAGGGTTTTTAAGCACATTCAGGGATGGTGGCTCAACCACTTCGCTGAGGAGCCTAGGGTGCTTAACAGCCCTTTCAGTAAAGAAGTTTTTCATGATATCCAACCTAAACTTTCCCTGGTGCAACTTGAGGCCATTTCCTCTCGTCCTGTCACCTGTCACCAGTGAGAAGAGACCCACCCCATTCCTCCTTTTAAGGTATTTGAAGAGAGCATTAAGGCCTCCCCTCAGCCTCCTCTTCCACGGACTAAACAGTCTCAAGTCCTTTAGTCACTCCTCATAGGATATATTCTCCAAGCCTTTCACAAGCCTTGTTGCCCTTGTTTGGATCTTCTTTGAAACATTTTTTCTTAGGATTAGTGGTAGAATTACAGGACTAGAATTACCATTAAGTTTCTGTGTTTGGTCAAGTGTACCAGTGCAAACTTACCTGTATAGTAGTGCCAATCAGTATATTATACACCAGTGCAACTTGCTATGTGGCCACTGACTGATGCACAAGCTTTCTCTTCACAGTGCTTGTATCTTGCATGTACCTTTTACACTGTAGTTTATGCTGCAATTTCGTGCCAAAGCAGCAGCATTTCCTTCCCAGTGCAGTTGAACAAAGAAACATGACAGAAGTTAGAAAAAGGGTATCTTTCTAAAATTCTTTCATAGTCATTTATTTATTTTTTTTAAAACCATTGTTTGGGAAACAATTAAGAAAAGGGTGATAAGTAATCTGTTATAGCAGGCTTCTCATCTGATTCGTAGGATCATAGTTGCTAAGGAGGGAGGGCTGCCGAGTTTGCAGTGAGTCACTTCCTTCTCTGTTTTCACTGCTGGTAAAGAAGAAGATAAGAAGGCCATTCCAGTTGCAAAGCATGTTCAGGATGCTGGAGTCTGTGGGGAACAAGATCTTTAGGGACTGTTTCACTCCCTCACGCTTTCCATGGCTTCAAGTTATACCCTAGACCTACAGTGTGACTTAAAGTTATAATCCGTGTTTTGAAGCACCTGCACCTACACAGTGTGGCCATGATCAACAGGCTTGACAGGCATTTACTTCAATGCTTCTCTAGAGAATTTTAAGCTGAGAAGCTCTCACTCACCAGAATGTGAATCAATGTGTGGCTTGCAGTTGAAATTTGGAGCCAGTTCCTTCTACTGAATTGGTCTCTGTTGCTGTAGCTGGGTAATAAAATGAAGGATAATATCATAACTCATCTCTGGAAAGTGTAGACATAGAACCAAACTAACGAAATACCACGTTCAGGTTCAGGTAGCCAGTTCCAGTCCTACTCAAATTTAAAAAAAATGTCAGTTATTATGTTACACTTAAAAGCGCATACCCTCAACGATACCAGGGTCTTACAGAATTATCCAAGACCATGGATGTGTGTATGTTTATATCTGTATCTGTTACTATTGGTCAAGTGGTAAAGAGTCACAACAGAAGTCTGTCTAGCCCCATATCCTGCCTCTTGATAATGGCTAATAACTTGTGCATGGGAAGAATATGGAAAACAGGACAAGAAAAGAGTGATACTTCCTTTGGCAAGCCCTCCCAGCTTCTAGTGCTTTCTGGTTTAGGGACCTTTCTGAACTGAAGGCTGAAGCTGTATCATTGTTTTTTATACTCCTTGATGGACTTTTTTCCACAAAATTCTCTAATTGTTCTTTTGAAATCCACTTGTGTTCTTGGCTGATGTTACATCCCGTGGCAATAAGTTCAACAACATCATTAGGTATTGTGTGAAAATGAACTTCCTTTTGTTTGCTTATGAACCTGCTTGCTGTCTGCCAGTTGGAGTTGGTGCCTTACATTTTCTGTTAAGACTGCTTTTAAATAATCATTGTTGTTTACTTTTTCATTGTGTAACTGCTTGTCTAGAACTCTGTTGTTATTGTACTTGTTTTCCAGGCTCGAAGGCAATGGCTTGTTTAAGGTTTCCCTATGCTAAGACTTTCCAACATCACTTGCATCTTTGGTATGCCATTGTTCTTGCCCTTTCTGAATATTTCCACAACATCCAAAAATGTGCTCAGGATTGAAGAGAGGAGTATACTATGGCTATGTAGAAAAGAATAATGACATTTCCTGCTTTGTTCTCATTCTCCTAAAAATTGCTAATGGGATTGTCTTTTTCATACCTTCTGACTCCATACTGATGTTTTCAGAGAATTATCCACTCCTCCAGGATTTTTTTGAGGAGTAGTAATGGCTGATTTAAAGAACAGTGAGAGCTGATCTTTCCTCATGGGTTTTTTTTTTTTTTACTTTTTTTCAGTGATCTTTGAATAAATTTACTCTCAAACACTCACTTACTGAATAAATTTTAAATTTCATTTTTGGGAATTACTTTTGCATTGTCAGCAACCTGCCTACATTTCCAGATCATTTATGGAGTATAAAGCAGCAGTAGTCACCTCATGGGCCTTATTCAGAGACCAGTGGGAAGCTCCCTACATCAGTGATGTTGAACATCTATTTCTCTTGACTACAATCTTCTCACCAGTTATGATGTCCCTTTTTCTTTCTTTCTTTCTTTCTTTCTTTCATCAGCAAGATTTGTTCATGAGGTAGATTTCATACCATAGTTAATAGTCTGGAAATTTCCCATATGGTACTGTAGGGTTTATCAGTTAATGCCTTGTATTGGGTTGTTATTTTTATCTGTGTTGGTGCCTCAATTCATTATCCTTGTAAAAGGGCTGTAGCTTTCTGTATTAAAAATAGGTACAACAATTAATTAAGCTTTCTTGCAATTGCCTTATCGCCTAGGAGTGTTTTTTAGATACTTCAGTCTACTCTTGGTCCTGTGAACTTCATTCTGTGCCTGCAGTGCAGATTTACAGTTGGAGCAGAGTTTTGTATTTGTCTGTGATCAGGTTGCTTTGGGATCTTTGGCGCAGTAGCTGAACTTCTCTGCCTTGCAGGACAGTGACGCTTGCTCTCCCTCTGGAGAACTAAAACTGGAATGTAGTAGTATGTGATGTGGAGTTGGGCAGTCTGTTCTAGGCATTATTCTAGAAGTGGGTGAATAGATTTTTTATGGGACAGTCTGAAGTGAACAGAGAGATAGAAAAGGGAAAAAGAAAACAATTTTTTTTCCTAAGTATGATAATTGGCTAAAGTTTTAGCCTTTGTGATGACACTGAAGTTTTTCACACTCGTTGCTGATGTTTCATATAAGTAACATTACTGTAGTTCATTTTTATAATAGTGAGCTGTCTGATTATGAGGAGACACGCAACATTCTTTTAAAGATGTAAATAGCCTGATTTGCTAATCATCTTGTAATTTCTCTTTATGTAAATTTTCTGCACCTTAATAGTCTTATTCTTTTCTCCAGTGAATCCGTTAATTGAAATACAGCATAATGCTCCTGTTTCAAAAAATCAGGTACTTTGCAGGGTTTGAACAGAAGAATGTTGTATGAGACTTGCATGATCCATCAACCAACTGCCCCACAAGTCATCTCAGTATTTCTGGGAAGAGTGTTATTAACTGGTTATGAAAACCATGGTAAAGGCATATTTTTAATGAGTTCTTCAAGTGGCCAAAGGACAGGGAGGAGGTGTTCAAGAGAGCACCATCCTTCTGGACACCCTTCGAAATGTGCATTAACCTTCTTCTGGATGAGATGTGCCTCTTTTCAAGTAGGGCAACTTGAGTTTCATGACAGGAGTTTCATTAAAATATCATGAGAAATGAGAAGTTAATGGAGTCCAGTTTGGGTAGCACTGATCTTACACAACTGCAATATATAGTAATCACAGCTCATGTAGATTGAATTTCATGTTAGATCTCAACGCATTTATTTTACAGGATCTTTTGCTATGCTTGTATAGCATTGCTGCTGCCTTTCTGTAGTTGAGAACATGTAGGAATGCAGAAGGCAAGTGGTGTGCTCAAGGAAGTGAGAGTCTGTCTTTAGTGCAGTTAACTGGTGCCTTACTAGCACTTAAGTTAGCTCTGTCTTAGTCCAAGTAGTCACTTGGATTGGCTTGCGTTCTTTTTGGGAGCTTCTAGCACCATAAGTCCTAAGACTGTATAGGGCCTCAAGCAACAAACACAGGGGGACTCTGCATGAGCAATGCAGTTTCTGGGCATGCACGGCCAGCCCATCTGGCTTGTTGCAGCTTATATTCAACCAGTGCAGTGACCTGGCTGTGGAGCTTTTTTTGATCTAGGGATCCTGGAAGTGAAATACACCTGCATCATGTGTTCTTTTCGTGCTGAGAAAGGATAAGCTTCACTTATGGTTTCTTTCTCAAGTGATAGTGATAAGGTTTATTTTTCTCAAGTATGGGAGGCAGGGAAGCCACAGAGACTTGGTCTGAATCCTTCATGACGAGAGGCTCTAACATGAGCCAAAATCGAAGTCTTACTTCAGTGCTGGGAGCTGGTGGTTCTGTTTCTGCGTGATACAGCTCTGTCTGAAGCATCATGAGCCTCACGTTTTGCTTTTGGATGGGAAGCAGAAGTCAAGTTCACACCAAGAGGTAGCGTTGACCGTACTGAGGACAGAAACATAGAACTGGATACAGGTAAATAGATCTCAGAAATCTGGGTTCTTTGACCTCTGCTTTAATAGCTTAGGATATTTATGGCCTTGCTAAAGGTCAGAAAGACAGTTGAAGAGTATCTTCTCATGCACTAGTCTAAAAATCTTGAGATATCCTGTAGCTGAGGTTTTCTAAAAGACTAGAAACTTCCCGTATCTCTTTTAGGAAAAAAAAAAAAGTGTGAAAATGTGAAAATAAATGTAATTAAATAATATGCTTCTCAGAAACAAGGAAGCATCGATGCGGTAATTGCTTTGAAGATCTTGCTGATGGCAAGGCTATGGTTTAACATGGTAAGAATCTGCTTCTTTTGTTAGAGAAAACAGAATCAAATGCAGAAATGAAAATAAAATAACATTTCTACAACTTTCTTTGTAAACAAATCAGATATGTAAAGGCCAGGCTGGATAAGAACACAGTGGCTTCCAACAGGAATAGCTCAGCTTAGGCTTGATAGAAGGATATGATAGATCTCAAGTATATGTTACCTCACAGGAAGATTGTAATGAAATCCAGACAGCTCCAAGGGAAAAACAAAAGCTATTGATTTTGTTCTGAGGAATGAAAGCGAAAAAGAGCAGATGTACAGATTTTTCTGTCCACTTATCTGAGTCAGCACTGCAGATTGCAGTATAGGCTTAGCCTTCATTTCTTGTGCTTCCTCCTGCAGAAATACTCTGGCTTAGAGACTGAAAAGATTCAATTTAGGGTAAGAGAGAAGGGGAAATGAGGACCTCACACAAGAAACGACTTAAGCACCTAAAAGGTTTGTGTAATCTAATTTACAATAAAAAGATATTTACAATGTTATCAGACAAAGCTTAGCACTGTTAGATTAAACAGCATATATAATGTGATTAGTGGGAGAGTCATGCCCATGATGTCATACACATTCTCTGAACTCTTGGAATGGACAGATAATATCTCAGGCATTTATTTTCTTGTGACACATTTAAAAAAACAAAACAAAACAAAACAAAAAAACCTCATCAGCATGAAGATTTGGGGGATTGAGAGGGAAATGTGCATATACACATGCTCAACAGCTCACATGCATGCACACAGCTACAGTGGAGCTGACAACAGATAGTTTCTCACTTTGGAGCAGAGCAACCTGTGGTTGCACTCTGTTAGCACAGTGCTATGTAGTGGTTAAAACAGCCCTTGGGAATTGTTTAGAAGCTCTAAGTTCTATTCTTGACTATACCACAGAAGTGGTTTTGACTGCTAAAGCTTTCTTTGCCTCTGGTTACTCCATTTTTAACAAGTAAAGGTAGTCAGCCTTGCCTGTAAAGTGCCCTGAGTGAAGAACTGTATGTGGATGGAAACCACTGGCATTCCGTTCGTTATGCAGAACAAATACAGTTAGACCACAAAGAACTTTGCTGTAGATAACAGCAAGCAATTTCACAGTTAGTAATGGCCCATTCATAGAAAATTAATTTTTTATCTTTCTGTCTCTCAGACGCATGCAAAATGGTTTTAAAAATTTTGGCTAGACAAATTAATCTGGTAAGCAATATAAATCTCTGCTATAGGTTCACATCAAAGATAATCTAGCCCGTGTGTATCTTAAAGCATGCTTTATTTTAAAATAGCTCTTGTTAAAAGCTTCCCTTAAGCTTTAGAATTATTGTAGTGTTTTTGAGAAGACAAATTCTGGAGTAATTCCATTAAAGTATTTTACTCCTCATTTCCACTAGCGGCATTGAACTCAGAATCTAGCCCATATTACTTCATGCATGTTAACTTTTAATAGAAACACAGAGATTGCATAAATATTCTTTTGGTCATGCTTGTGAAGGCAGTATTAATTGTTAAACTCTGGTGCAGAGTGCAGGGCTTGGAAACTGTCTCATGCAACGTCAGCTCTGCTAAAATAACTGCCATGCTGGTGTGATTTGCATCTTTTATCACAATGAATAGTGGTCATCTTGCTTTCAATGCTGATGTGTGCTTATGGCATTAATATGGATTCTTTTGAGAAATGATATACATTATTTTTATCTGACTACAAGAGAGATGCCTCAAGAATAAATCTTTGCTGTTCAGAAAGAGTAAGCCCAGTGTTTATCTCTGCGGCTGATAAATCAGGAGCAGGGGCCAAATAGCATATGAACAAAGTGAAGTACTGGCCAGCTTGATCAGCTGTGTGGGGTGTACTAGTAACAACAGAGAACAAAAGTGAAGCCCACAGGTAGTCAGTTTTTTAAATAATTAAGACTGACAGTTTTACTATGATAGCAAAGTTTAACACTGTGTAGGCTTGTACTGTGCCATAGATGCTGCTTATATGAAATAGTCTTCAAGCATTACACAGCTAATTCAGCAGAGAATTTTTATTTTGGACATTTGTTAGTGTTTTTTTCCACTCTTATTACAAATGGAATATCTTATTGTTGCAGATGGTACTGCCAATGGATGATTCTGAATGATGTACCAGAAAAATATTTAAAAATGACCTGGAGTAAACTCACAAAGGACCGGGTATCCCAGAAATATTCTCAAACAGAACATTTCCAGGAAAGACTATTTCTGACACTCCTTTTCAGGACCACGCACAAATAGTTATCTGATACCTGGGCAAAAAAAAGCTGTGTGGGGGCAGATTGCACACAGTGCCTTGAGTCTTGAGAACTCAGCTGTTTTATGAATGTGCTTGCATTACTGTAGTGAGATGTCCTGTGCCTCAGTTTACCCATTGGTAAAAGAGGGGGGTGTGAAACTTTGTATTGTATCTGGCCCAGGAAAATTATTTTGAATGATTTGTGACAAATGCCAATTAGGGACATACACAGTCCTTTAAGTAAATCACTTCACCAACTGTAAGGCCTGAATATCTCTATGAACAAAATACCTTCCTCTCAGCTCTCACAGGAACCAAGTTAATTGGTAGGCCAATAACTATAATGAGGCAAAACCTGGGGTTTTGCATGTGCATAGTGAGATCCTCCCCTTGGGGCCAAACTCCTGTTCCATATTATGAAAGCAGTAAAGGGTCTCCTCAGCAGGTGCTACATAAAGGCATTTCAGCTTTGCCTTTGCAGTGCTGGAATTGCCAAGCTGTTGCTTTTCTGAGTTTCCAAATGAATTCCCCAACCCAATGCGCAACAGCTGTGTGATAGATACAGTCTTAAGAAAAGGAGTGGCGAAAGAACACAACAAATGGGGATTTAATCAAATAGCATGGAGCTGCAAAACAGCATCAGCATGTTTCTACTCAGCTTTCCTTTGGGCAAAGGAGTCTCTCTCGGTATCGTAGTTCAGAGAAAAGGAGTAATATGTGATTATATGCTGTTGAAGGCCACATTGTGTAGTTACGAGTGAGTAATACTGGCTGTGTTCATGAATACAATGAGTAACAGCATGGCTTACTTAGAATGACAACTACAGACTTTACAGTCTGAAGAAAGATCTTTAACTAACTGCCTGAATATTGCTACTGCCTCTGTAGATTTAATAAAAGAATGTTTTACCATGCACCTAAATTTTAGCTATTCAAGCCAGGAAGTGAATTAGAAACCCCAATGAAGTGGGGCAGGTCTGAAGGGGTGGAAGTAATTCTTCCAGTACAAATTAATTTGGGCAGAGTAGCATTTCACTTCTTTCATATATGAATGTGGAAGTAGTTGCTTTTTCTTCTTTGTTGAAGCCTTCTGATACATAGTTTGAACAAAAGATATTCTCTCAGGTAAGACAGGTTTATATTAAGGGCAAGACATTGTGAAAGTTACTGTTTTGTAATTGTCCTTGAAAAGGACAGTTTTAGCAATTTTTTTTAGAAATACTTTTGGAAATGAAAATTTGTTATGTGTCCAGTCTACCTGGGTGAGTTTCCGTGGCGTTTCTTAAGAGCATTTAGAAAGTCTGTCTTCCTTGTCAAATACTGACTATGCTGTTTGATCTGAGCTATGCCTGAAGTATGAAACATGAAAAAAAGAGTGAAAGATGAGTTTGTATCAAACAAAATGTAGCTCTAGCTAACTACTGAAGTAGTATAATGTGTTAGAAAAATCAGCACCATTATGAAATTGTCTTTTTCTTAATCTTGTTTCCGTGTCATAAAATTTCCTTGAAATCTATTTATTTATTGAGTGTGTATGCACTTCACAAAGTGATCAGAAGCAAAACAGCAGCACCTGTCAGAGAAGATAAATGACCTACCGGCAAATCATCTTAGTTAAAAGGAAGACAAGAATCTAGAGAGCAGGGGAATGAGTTTTAAATTAGCCATTTCACTAAACTTTGCCCCAGTGAAAGGCTAATCTTTGGGCCCCTGCAAAACAAATGAGAGCATCTAGTTAGACACAACGGAAACCAGTCATTGAAAAGGCTTTCTTCTTATGAACCTAATTGGAAACAAAATAGGTCCTTCGATAGCTGTCTTCATTTAACAGTATCTTTCCCTTTTTCTGATTTATGTACAGAAAACAAAACAAAACCAACAAAACAAACAACAACAAAACCAGTTAATTACAAACATGTCTGCCTTTTTGCAGATTGAAAACAAAATATGCTTGAGTGAATCTAGCTAGAGCATCCAGAAAGAAGCCATGAAGACCTGTAGCACAAATTCTTCAGGTTGCCTGTGAAGAGCTTCATCTGGAAGGCTGTGAGGTAGCCTGTACTCAGAAAGCCTATTCCATCCATGGAGGCATTTCTGTGTGCAGTACTGTGTGTGGGCCACTGTGGAAATCAGCTAAATATACACAGGTTAAAGTCTGAGCTGGGATCTAAAGAGTACTATATTCATTAAATAAACTTGTTTTTCTATTTATTTATTTATGTAATAAACAGTGGTAAAAGGAATATTCCTTTACTAAGCTCTGAAGATATGATTCTGAAGTATTTGACAAAATCTGAAACATCAGACAGTTAATTGCTGTAGAAGCAGAATTGTTCCTTTAAGGCAGAAAGAGGGAATGTGTCTGTCATGGCCCCTCTAAAGCAAGGACTTATTTTGATTATAGTATTAGCTTGGCAGTTGAATATGATCTCATTGCTGTGACAGTTAACATGAAATATCAACTTGTCTGGCCTTAAAACAGCTATTTTCTTGGTTCCATTTTTAATTGCTGCAACTGACGTAGGGTTCTGTAATTTGAAGAACTGGCTATAAAGATGCTTTGCAAAATTTGGCCTATCTGTGAATTTATGTAAACAAATTTGGGGATGGATAAAATCATGATTCTGTCTGATGTTTTCTCTTTGACTTTTAAAATTATATTTTAAGAATTTCAAGAGCCAGACATTTTGAACAAAACTTCCTAGTACTTACAATTTACTTAAATCAGAACCTGGGAAAATAGATACCTGTAAGATGAAAAGTCACTGCAGTCAATGTAGGCTACAACGTACATTATTTCCTACCTTCAAGGAATTGTACTTTTGAATAAACCAAGTTCATAAGACTGTTTTGAGAGAGAGATGTTTTGGGTGCTTTTATTAGAGGGATATGGGAATGTTGTTTGTAGAGCACACAGTATGTATGCAGTTCTTGTGTGTTCAGTGGTACATTTACTCTGAAATCTGGAAGTCAGATGGCATCTTTCTTAGGTGAATGAATATTAGGTTCGCTTTCTTCCTGGGTAGCTTTAAGGAATCCATTTTGCTTTGAATTTGTATGCAGGTGTGTTTCTGCATTGAAGATAGTTTCTCTCAAAAAACTAACTCACCTTGCTACCTTGAAATTAAGCCATAGATTAATTATTTACTCAATACCATGTTGGCTCCTCTGTGTACTGAAATGATCAGTTTGGCAGATAAGATTCTATTGGAGCATAGATCTCATCTGTGTAAACAGCTGACCAATCTGATGTGTCTGAAAAAAATCAGCAGGTTTATTCATTTACTTTTTGTTTTATGTCAGCATCCAAGTTCTTCCTAAAATAAGAAAAAACATAAGAGGTATTTATCTACTCAGATCTAATCACGTGGATGTCTGGCATGCTTATTGTATATCTGTTAGTTTTTCCAAGGTTAAATTCAAAGGCCACGCAAATGCCCTGGACCAAAAGGAAGAATGGAAGAGATACTCAAACAACAATGTACTCTAATGCACCAATTCCCTCCATGATGTCATTTGAAGAATGACACTGACACCCCTTGACTCATAAGGAAAGAGAGGTACAGGAAGTCCTGAATACTCATGTTATGTTTGCCCTAAATCCAGATACCTTATTCTTATCTACTTTCTCATTCAGTGTATCAATATTCTCTCCTTCATTCTTTGATGTGCAAGCATAGTCCATGTAGTTCATGCTCCTGCTGCATTTTCTGCTGTGCTCAGGAAAAAGAAAGGGAAAAAAGAAAAGCCTTCAGAAGACGAATGCTTTTGCAAATGCTGTCTTCCTCTTTGACACTGTCTCCTTTCAGATTTCTGCTGTAGCTTGGACCTGCAGCCTAGTGCAGGTTCAATAGCTGCTGCACGTTCCTTTGAAGTACTCACCTCATGTGAAACTTTCCGTCTAGAAAGCCTTTCACATACCTGCTTTGTGCACACGCAGTATAATTCATTTGGCTCCTGAACTTTATGCACAAATTGAGACCCAAACTTTTTTTTAATGCTATTTTCAGTTTGACTTCTCCAGGAGAGCAGTAGGTGCCATGCACTAAATGAAGTAAAGGTCAAGTGATGGAGGATGTTTGAGCACAATTGGAGCAATGGTTTGATCCCCATGTCTGTGAAAATATAACTTTGGTAGGTGCTTCCAAGGCTAAGAAAAACTCTTTTATTTCTAGAGATCCCAAGAGCTTCCTATTCAAATGACCCCTATGATCCCTACATTCGGAACATAGGCCCTATTCTGGGCAACTGTTTCAGTAGATTTTAGTGCATTCTTCATCTGTTTTCAAAAGCCTGAAAGAACAGCATTTAGCAGAGAGGGGTTTTTGGCCTTAGTGTAGGAAAAGTCAGGTTCTGATGTGTTTTCTCTCTAATTCTTTATCAGAAAACTCAGTAGATCTGATTTAAGATGGTGTCTAAAAACTGAACTGGGAAGACATTAGACTTCTGTAGTCATGAAGAGTGAAAGGAATATATCATAGGTTTTCAATTTTATAGGCAGTTCACTGAGTTAAAAGAGTGACATGTTTTCTATACTACTCTCTTGTAAAATGTGTGTAAGTGGAAAGCTCTGCTTAACATAATTGAAGTTATTAAAAAAAAAAGATGAACAAATGGTAGAACTTAGTCCTATTCCTCTGTTCTTGAGATAATCCTGGAAATTGTGGAGAAAAGTTGAACTATGAAAAAAAGAAAGCTAATGCAGTGCAGTGCTTTCCAATAGACTGCAGTGGGCGTTGGCTCATAATCACGGTTCACTTGATTTGTCTTTTAAAATGTTGTAAAATCTCTATTTCATTCTCAATAAAGAATGCTTATATGTACTGGGAGCCTTGTATCAAACTGCAAAATGTTTTCTCTACTCCAAAACTGCAGTAGCTATGAAGAGGTAGAGTGACAGGTGTGATTGTGACGAAGCACTCGCTGCCCTCCAGCTTTGCATAGCCTGACAGTTTTTTTTATTATTTTTTTGGATGAAAAAGGCTTGTGCATTAAGAACTTCATATTCTTTCCAAGGAATCTCACAGATAGTTGAGAGTGAAGACATTGAGTCATTTCTTGGGAGAGGATTTTGTTTTTATATCCTCAATACAGGGTGTTGCCATAATATTAATCATTATTATGGATAGAAACAAATACATTCAGGCTGCAGTTCTGACCCAGTCTGTTTTTCTGCTTTTCTGCATTGGTACTTACTAGTGTGATTGTGTATTTTTTTATATTTTTCTCTCAGGAACAGTATTTGTGATTATGCCAAAATGGAACAACAGGAAATAGCATGACCCCAGCTCTTCAGGCAGGTTAGTTTTCTAAGTTTTGAAGTTGTGAAGAAAATTGTTCTGAATATTCTGATGTCAATGTAACTGCAGGTTCATTTGTTCAATCTCTACTGTACTGTTCATTGAACTGTGATCTTCAAGAGTTCAGAGTAGATGGAAACACGTGTATTTCCATGTGTTGTTTCCTTTAGGATTTAAATTCTGTTAAGCTTTAGAAAGAAAACTTGTCTTTGAGAGACTGAGCACAAATTACATTTTGTGTGGTTAACATGCATTAAGCTCTTGATTTTTCTTCCTGTGCTATCTTTTGTCAGATGTCCTCTATGTTCTTCTCTCAGTTGGCTTCTGTATTATAAGCTGTTGTTCTCCCACTCATATTTCAATGCCAATCCCCTCCTTTTTTTTTCTTTCCACTTTACTAAACCATCACTTTCCTGGTTCAGAAACCTTCTTTAAATTCATATCTTCAGCCACAATAAGAGTTTGTAAGCTATGGTAAGTTAAAATAATGTTATCTTCTTCACCTTGTCCTCCATGTGTATCTTCTCTGTCTTGGTTTTCACATTATCAGCCTCATCTACCTGTTGTATATAATACAGCACTTCATTCCTTCGCATGAGGTAACTTGTATCTGAGTACTGATACATTCTTAGGAAAAAGTATTTCCTCTTCAAAGGGCTGGATGTGATGAGGCTGGATTGTCTAGATCTGGATTGAATCTTGGACAATGTTTTAAAGTTTGGAACTGAAATGGAGCCATATTTTAGGTGTGACAGATGTACATGCTGGTGTACACTTTAGGTGTTACAGAGGTACACTCAGCAACAAGATTTTGGGCCTCAAATGGGAAGTCTACTTTTGGTCAGCTGCTTCATCACTCAAGATTAATGGAGCTATTTCAGGTTGCTCTCAGTTTAACAGAACCTGTAGTTTTCTTACCATTTTAAGTATTTGTGTGCAGTGATGCTTTTTAATTCTGTGTTTGAAAAAAATTGGGTTTCAGAAAATTTGAGAAAGAATGAGACACAAGAATGGACTTCTTCAGAGTATCTCTCCCACCACTGAAACTTCTGTCTGACTGCCCCAGAAAGGCTTCAGCCTCTGGCTTTGAGTGCCAGAGACTTGGTGTACCTTTTAGCTTCCCCCAACTTAGTTAAACAAAATGTTATGACATATTCCTATCACACTCACAACTCTCATGCTTTGTTCAGATTATTTTGTCCTAGCACCAAAATGAAGTTAGATCTGAAAAGAAGACATTAAATCAGAAACCTCTCTACATTGCTGGCAAATCTCTGAAGTAAGGCTGAAGAATCCCTGTATCTTACTTTTCACTTATTTTAGTTTACACTTGTGTTATTTAATTTATTTCAGTGAATTCCTTGGTCAATTCAGTATCAGGTACAGGGGCTGTGGCAAATGCTTGTGTGTTGCTTGTTGATATTATCAAAGCTTCATCTCTCAGTACAGCTGCTCTCCCTCATCCCTGGTAGAGAGAAAGTGTAATGCCCTCATAATAATAATATACTATCCCTAAACCTAAGTGTGGCAAAGGATTTTGATCACTCTGTGTTCTTGTGTTGCCAGTTTTGCCATGCATTCTTTGTGAACTGAAGAGGGATTTCTTTGAAGTATCTTCGTCTGCCTGCAAACACCAGCTACTGCTGACTCAGCCCTGAAACAAGGAAATGGTCTTCTCTGAGATACTGTTCGTGCTGAGTAGTTAAGAACAGGAAGAGAAGAGGCAGGAGAGAGGCCCTGCAGGGAAGAACCTGGGGGTCCTGGAGGATGAAAACTTAACATGAGCCAGCAGTGTGTTCTTGCAGCTCAGAAAGCAAATGGTATGCTGGGCTCCATCAGAAGTGTGGTGGCCAGCAGGGACAGGGAGGTGATTGTTGCTCTCTACTCTGTCCCTGTGAGGCCCCATCTGGAGTACTGTGTCTGGGTCTGGAGCTCTCAATACAAGAAAGACAGAGAGCTGTTGGAGAGGGTCCAGAGAAGGGCCACCAGGATGATCAGGGGACTGGAGCACCTCCCCTACAAAGACATGCAGAGGGAGCTGGTCTTGTTCAACCTAGAGAAAAGAAGGCTGCAGCGTGACCTAATTGCAGCCTTTCAGTACCTAAAGGGAGTCTATAAACTGGAGAGGAGTCATCTCTTTGAAAGGGTATATAACAGCAGGACAAGGGAAAATGGTTTTAAGTTGAAGGAGGCAAGACTTAGGTTGGATGTCAGAGGGAAGTTCTTTACTATGAGAGTGGTAAGGTGCTGGAACAGGCTGCCCAGAGAGGTTGTGGATGCCCTGTCCCTGGAGGTGTTCAAGGCCATGTTGGATGGGGCCCTGGGCAGTCTGGTCTAGTATTACATGTGGAGGTTGGTGGCCC
>PPHD01010735.1:0-19399 GCA_002909625.1 Bambusicola thoracicus | reverse complement strand
GGGATCTGTATGTTTTCTACAACTAGAGATATTTTGAGGGAAAAAATAACATTTTTCACTAATTTCCTAGATGCAGTCTATGAAATCCCTACAGTCTACAGTTTGAAAACTGGGCTAGGGGAGCTTCTGTGGTGTGATCAGTGGGGTCTGCGTTAGAAGCACTGTCCAGAGAGCAAGAACGCACCATTCAGTAGTGCAAAAATGAATAGTCTGCCTGTCAATTCTTGGTCAGAGTCCCATGAACTCTAAAAAGAGGTGGACCATACAGCTAGGAGGCCTGATATACTCATTTATTTCTTACCTCCTTTGAAAGGAACATTAGTGGAATTAACCATGAGAAAGTTGTTCTAGAATGGATGATAGGAAATGGTGCTACAAACTCTTGAACTTCCATCTCAGCTCTGGAACCAGAAGAGAGAAGAGTGGTGGTTTCAGTGTGTCTCCTGTTGTATAACAAGCTGGAAGAGCACTTCAGAATTCATTCAGTCCATTTCTAAGACAACTTCTGTCTAACTTCCTAATTTAAACCACAAACCATCTATTTTCTATAACTGATTTCATTCATAGTTTGATGACGTTCTAGCCTTTCAGTGCAGTGTAATTTTTTATACAATTACTTTCTATTACAGGAATAGTACAGCATTATTTATATCAAATGGATTCACCAGAAAATGCATTTTCTTTTCTTGTTTTCCCAACTAGATTCCAATCGTTAAACCTTTATTGTTCGTAAGTACTTATCATATTACTTTGGCAAAGAAATGATTTCCTATGTGTGCCCATATGGTATGGTATTTGGTCTCTGAATGGATGACTTATAAATGTTGCATTTGAGAACCACTATTGTTTGTATATGACAGCACAACAGATTGTGTTGAGGAAAAAAAAGTATATCTGGATCATTTAGATTATTAAAGAAACTCAAAAGACATTAGAAAGAATACACCAGTGTTTACTCATTCATTGACTACCCCAGTCTTTTCCTTATTAAGTATTTTTAATATTCTTCACATATATATTGCTTCACACAAAATGCTGTATGAGTTTTAATCCATTTAAATGTTTCTACAACACTGAGAAATTCAACTGGCTACTGAATAAAAGTCAGAGTACAAAAATAACTCAGAAGAGTCCAGGTTAGTGATCACACCAAGAGTAACTGGGAAGATGAATAAGCAGCAAAAAAGATGGAAAATCTACTTTGTTGTTAGAATTATTTTAGTGATTACTAAAAGAGATCTCTGCAGTTAGATGTTTAAACATGAATTATAAAAAATGGCAGTTACTCACAAATGAGCAAGCAAAGAGCAATGTATAACCACTACAGCTTATAATTAGTGACATTTAGGGGCATCATTTTTTCTAAGTTAATTGCCTTAGAGCTGGTATTTTGCAGAGATGAGGAATCTTGAGATCTAGATTAGAGTTATACACATTTCTAAACCATTACAAAGAGAGATGGTTAGATAGGAATTGTAAGAATGTAGGGCATTGAGTATGTTCGTTCTAATAACCCTGTTAATTGCCCTGAAATACACTATCACTTAATAACTAGTTTGTCAGCAGGGCACAAAGGATATTTCTTTGTTTTCTTCTTTTCTCTGGGGCAGGGCACACAATAATCTTTTTTTAGCCTTAAGTCCACACAGTTCTTTTCCCTGAGTGTTGATCTGAGCACTGGGCAGGAAAGAGCCAATGCACTGCCTTTCTGCTCATTCCCCATCCCTCTGCCAAACTCTAAGGAAGAAGCAGATGTGCATTAGGAGTATGGGCAATCCTGTCAGAAAGGGAAGGGCTATTTCTGGTACATCTAATGAGGAAATGCAGAAGACACTTAGGTCTTGAAGTTTGGAAACCAAACACACAAAATTACTGTTAATTCTTCGTAAAGATGTACAAATGAGTGTGTGCACATTTTCCAAAAGGAGCAGATATGTTTTTTCTACCTTTGCATAAATGCTTTACTGTGGTTCATGTGCCTACAATGCCGACAGCTGGGATTTTCTAAGGGACCAAAAGAAATCTCTGCCATTTGTAGCTAAATCTTAGAAAAAAAAAAAAAAAAAAACCAGACAATGCAAAAACTAACATTTACATCTGACCACAAGAGAGGACCATGCCCAGGAAGAGCTGAGTTCCTCAGAGTGGGGTTAAAAAACAGCATGTTAAAAGCAGAGTCACTTAGAACTATGTACAGGGAAAAACTCACCACTGAAACTGAACTCAAGTTCCCACTCCTTTCTAGGGTTTCATCTGGAGACGTCTTTCTTCCCCAAGGAAACAGATTACTAAAAAGCTCATTCAAGAAATGAGATTCCACTGTGAAGCCTCCCTCTCCCTCTAGGAACTCAGATCCACTTCTGCTGCCCATAACAGCATCATTCCTGAGGTTTGTGAATTATTTTGGGTAGCAGAAATTATTTCTCCTGATGGAACAAAATTCTTGGGCAGTAAACAAATACATAATATATAAAGAAACACCTGTACCCTTCTCATCCTCTCACATGCACACATACACACACACACCCTATCAGATATTTGTGTTCTCAATTTTGCATTAGTTACTGTAATTAGAACTAAGTCTTGCTCTGGGCTCCAAAACCCATTATTGGTTCAGCTCATGAGAGTGCAAGTCCCTCAGGCTCCTCTGAAAATTACAGCTACCTACTTTTTTGAGAAGCACATGCCCCCGTTGGGCTATCTTGAGCTGTGCAGATGAGCACTGAGCACCTCCTTTGCTTTGATGAGGGCTGTTACCGCTGGTGTTTCCATGTGAGGGGGCACCCCTTTCCCTTCCCAAGAAGTGCTCTCTGTAGAGATGACTGATCGTGCTGTGGGGATGATGATGTAGAAGTTGGTATCATCTACTTGGTATGTCTGTGGGGAATGGGACCCACCACTGGTCTGTTCCCCAATGATCAGAGCTCTGCCCAGCCTCTTCATTATGAAGACAAACTCCTCAGCAGCCCCAGCCGTCACAGCACTGGTGAGGATTATCAGTCCTTTCTGGGAGCCATACCTCTCTCCTGCCAGAAAGGACAAAAAGCATCACAAAATGTCACCATTTTCAGAGATTTTTTTACCTAACTAAGCCAGTGTATACTTAACTCCCTACTTGCTATTAATAAGCAAAGAATTTGGAAAACCTACTTTGCATCTATGATATTATTAAATGAATTTTCCCCTATTCCAGCCTTTACAGTGTAAAAAAGACCATCACTGTGTGTGGCGTTCTTGTGCCACCAGTTTCTAATATGAGCTCCAACAGCTGGGAAGCCAGCTCATAGTTACTACTGCTGACTCTCCAGTGGCTTGGACTTCCACTGGAGCACCTGGAGCAGTGGGATATGCAGGTGAGGAAAACAGTCTTTTTCACTGCTCCAGCAGGAGTACCCAAAACTCAGTCAGCAGCATCTTCAATTACATTCTCATCTCTGCTCTAGGAACATGGCTGTCATCGTGCTCAGCCTCCAAACTATGCAGGCGGCATTTTATGAAACTATAATTACAGTGGTTTCCCACAGACTTTTTATAGTCTATAAATGGAAGCTGTTGCACAGCCTTTGTCCCAGGCCCTTCAACAAATACCCCTGTATTTTTTATGTCAGCCAAGTTGTTTCATTCTCTTACATAAACCAGCTGACAAGAGTAGTTTTCTTGCATAGTATTTTCAATATGTCTGAGCACACTGAGTACTTTTGTGAAAATTTAGATCATTGAAAATATGACGAATGTGTCATATCTGGGACTCGATAACTTGAAAGTTACTTAAAACTGCTTTAAAAATGTCATTCTTTCAGTTACAGTATGACATCTAATTCTCATACTAAGTTGTAAGAGAGGGGCCAATAGCATGGTAATTAATTTTCACACCGTCTTTGGTCTTTTCATTTCACTGCAGACTTAATATCCATTAGAAGACCCTTTTCACAGTAGATGTATATAATACAGGACCAGATCCAGCTCCTTTGAAGTTAAGGAGCTGTTCTCTTTGATGGGAACTGGAATGTGTCCATAGTAATCATAGCCCCTTAGCACAGCCCACCTCTAACTGTCTGAGAGAATAGATGGACCTTACAGCCTGCCACAAAGTTTAACCATTTCAGTATGCTCAAAGCCAGTAACTGCAGATACTGTGTGACACCTCTTTCAGAAGTGTCTCAGCTTTAAACGGAAAAATAATTAAAGCCAGGCTGTTCAGTTCTCTAACTACACTCTAGGAGCACTGAAAATCTTGCTCCCTGCATGTTGCAACATCCCTTCAACTTCTGTGGACAAGGGGGTGGGATGTGACACATCACCAAGTGGTCCAAATGTACTCAGATGTGCAGAATTTAATGCCTCTCTTTTGCTCTTGCCATCTCTAGACAAACTGGGCTGCTGCCTGTATTCTCATCTTCTGAAATAGTATCTGATAGATCTACATAGGTAGAAACTGAAGTGCTACAGGTAAAACTTTAGTGGGTATTGGAAGAGGTATTACTAGAAGTTTAAGCAGCAAGAGATCTATTTTTGTCAGCTTCATAGCAGTAAGTCATAACTACTGTCTGCAGTATTCAGCTAAAATTCTGGGGACCAGTTAATAAACTTCTGCATCAAACATACTACACTCCTAGGAATTATTTAGGATAGCACTAGAGACAGGGCTGAGATGCGCATTTTTGTTTTTACAGCTTGAGCTAATTGTTGCAGGTGGTTTCACCTAATGAGTTATGGCATCTAACGGCTCCCTTTAAAACACAAGGAGGAACATTTGCAATGTGAAACTACTCTGAAAAGAAATTGTCATTCTCACCTCTGAGCTGTGGCTGGGTCCATATTTCCTTTACTGAGTTGCTGGGTCTGTCATAAACTTTGTCCAGTAGAACTTGATGTCCTTCATCGAAGAAATATGAGCATAAGATTGGTATGGAATTGGTGTAACCTCCAATATTGTACCTTTTAAGAAATTCAGAATATTAAGGAAACAAGTGAAAATATGTTGCAGACATTAAATCTCCCTTCCAAGTACATAATTACTGGGAATACTTAAGGCTACATTGTAATGTGTTAACATTCATTCTTCCCCATCAGCAGAAACAAAGTCACATCTAACTGGCTGGGATCGTTACTGCCTACAGTTGGCTACAAATGTAAACAGAACACAGAAAAGTCTGTTTTTCTCTCTATTCTACCTGAGAAAAACAAAATCAGGAAGTACACAGTGGCTTTTAATTTGTAGAGAAACATCACACTTGTTAATCTTCTGCTTTGACTAACCCACAGCGTCATTGACACAGGCAGTATGAATAAATACCTAACCTTGAGGACAAAGCAACTGTCTCTGCATAGGGTTAGGAGGCAGCGATGTGCTGAGTTACTGCCAAAAAAGTCAAGTCCTGCCACTTCTACTGGTGGTAACAGACTAGCCAAGGTGGAGGAGCACTGATATTTGCTATCTTCTTGCTGCAGAGTCATCCCACTCCGAGAGGATTAATTTGACTGTCAGATATAGCCAAGAAGTCAGCATGTCCTCATGCAATTTGAAGAAAGGAAAGGGGTGTTTAAGGTATGTTTTCCCATCTAGCCTCATATATACTGCAGTACCAACCTCGTGCAACTTGCTGGGCAGCAGAGAGACAAAAGTATGCGCCCAGAGAGAAGTCAGGCAGCAAGATGACAGAGCAGCTGCCTGCCCTGCAGTGCATGCCTCACAGACTTGAGCTGGTGAAGTCTAGAAGATTTTGAAGGAAAAGCAAATGTCAAACATCTCCGTCCTCTGCAAACATCAGTTTAGAGGCTTCTCCAATTGTCAAACTTCTTGTCAAGAAAAAGAGACATGGCTAATGATGAACACAAGTAACATTCTGACAAGACAGTAGAAATAGAGCAATGCTGGAGAGCTCTTCCTGGGACTCTCCAGGGCAGAAAAACTGCAGAAACTTTAGTCAGTAATAATAACTGAGCAGCTGTGAGAATTTTAGCTCAACTCTTTCAGGCAAGTTCTTCCTTCACTACAGAATTTGTGTGACATCAGGGAAGCTATCTAGTTTACTAGTGTCTTTGTTCTCTGTGCTGTGATAATTAAAAATATGGAGTTGGTGAGTAGCCAGGGAGGGGAACTTGTAAGGTGAGAGACATTATGTATTACAACTCATTCTACGCAAAATTGGAATTATCAGTTTTGCCTTAAAATAATAATGCTGATTTAGGCAGATTTTCAAAGTATAAAATGCTTGGGGTTCTTTTTATATGATTTCAGAGAACGAGTCTTCTCGGTCCTCCCAGATCTGCTTTCTCAAAGGGCTGGAAATAAGATAAAGATAAAAAACAAAGCAAGCCAAGAAAAAGACTATACGGAGACCATTTAGTACCTGGGACATGGCATCATCCTTGCAGTTTTGTTGGCCCTGGGATGAGTATTGAACTGAGAGAAACCAGGGCAAGAAAAGGTAAAGCCCTGGTCCTATCTCAAGTCTATTTAAAGATAGTGATATATTTGCTTAAACTGATTTCAGTGGCAGATGATTTTGACTGACCGTTATGCTGCCTCATCTGTGCTCACACAGTGGGAGCTGTGCTCATCTTTTCCTGCATATGCTGCAAATCCCAGAAGAAAATTAAGAAAATCAACAACTTTTGAAAGACTCATTATAGCAATAAACAGAAATTGTTCCAGTATTAAAAACTGGTTCTTACAAATGCCGCCTTCTTTTTAATTGTTATTTATAATGTTTTGGGCTTACGAACTTTAGCTTGAATCCAAAGCAAGGGAGTAAACTACAGAAATATTTTATGGGAAATATACCCTTCTGGTATTCATCTGCACTGATAGCTGACAACAAACGGATGCAGTCGTCTGGCTTATTAAACTTGGAGCACTGTTGACACACTGGAGCGTCCAACACAATCCCAAAAGAGAAGGCACAGGACTGCTGCACAGCAGGGTCTAGGAGTGCCACAGCATCTTTCAGGCAAGAGAGTGCCCTTAGCCCATCCTTGTACTCTGTGCACAAGGGTCATTTCGTCCAAGGCTGACTGCCCAGCATAATTTGGCACTGTAGATATGGCAGTCTAGATGCTGCAACAGACTTATGCATGGTCTGTTTGTTTGACCATTTGACTTGACCACTGCCAGCAGTGAAATATTTAATTAGACCATACATATATAATTAATACAAGGCACATGCAGAGTTAGGTTAGAAATCAGAGAAAGAAAACAGATGTGAAGTCCAGGATTGTGTTCTGCAGCATATCCCCTAAATTTGCCTATTTAAACATCTCAAGTGATGGTACAATTTCTCTTGAGATATACTTCCAGACTGTTATTGTTTTCTTTGGCTGATTTCCTTTTCTTCATTTAATTCCAGTAATGTTACTCCGTAAACAGGACAGTAAGCCGTGTAAAGCTAATTCACTGTTACAAATAGAATGCTGTTTCAAAAGAGGTTTGGTTATTTGCCATTCAAATGTTTACCTCATGTCTATGATTAATGCATCTGTGTGAACAATTTTCTTCCAAACATGCTCTACCAGTAGATCAGACACCTGGGTTAGAAGTTCACAGTCTCCAAACATATCAAATCTCAGATAGCCGATGTTGTTTTCGAATACGTTTGTGTGGAATGAAAATTTAATCAGATCTTCAAAAACTTCCGGGGAAGGGATCTGAAAAAGTTTGGAAAAACAAAACAAATTATTTGCTGGCACTGATAGCTTGGCACAAGATTTAAAAGGAATTTTGTGAGTCAGGATTAGTCCAGGTGGGACACATCTAAGAAACTGACCAAGTTTGAAGAATGATAATGTAACAATGTTAAAAATTCTGTGTATTTAACTTAGTTCAGCATTGGCTGCTTTTTGCCCAGTATAGGACACCTCAATAGTGTGTCAAGAAATTGGATCAGGCCCCTATTTGTCAAGTCTCAGTTCATTTTTCAAAACTACAGGAATTTCCTTGGGCCAAAGAAACCGAGAAGGCCACAAAAACCACTCCAGGCCTGCAGCATAAGTCATTATCACAGATCTGCCACCCAAGTCCTTCTGTTTCCTCTAGCAATTCTTTCTAAGGAAGGCATTTAGGGCTTTAGTCTCTTGATTGGGCTTAGCTGGCAAACAGCTGCTGGATACAGGTGAAACTGGTCCCAGCCACTGATAATAGGCCCTGCCACAGGGACTGCTCTATGACAGTGAGGGACCTCATGTGTTGGGCATGTGCTGGCATGATAATGAGGTAGACATGTGTTAAGTCTTTTTATACGGTGGCCTTGTGCCTGGAATTTCACATGTTAGGCTGTGATTAATTTCATTTTGTTTATCTGGATGTTATTAAACAGCAGACATTTTCTTCATAGCAATGCGTAGCCAACTAATAAAGTTGTTCTAGTAACTCTATATTATTTGGAGACAAAGTCTGTTGCTATTGCCAAACTTATGTTTTGCATGCTTATTTCTGAAAACTGAAGACTCTCCATCTTAGGGAGATAAGGCTTTGGTACATATATTACTTATGCGACCTTCTGAAACGTGGGCTATTCTCCTCAGGGTCTTTGTGAAAATGATTGTGCACTTGCTTTTTAATCAGTTTATTTTTCTGCTATAGCTCAGCCCCAGGCAATCCATAGCTTTATAGCGAAAAGAACAAAGAATCAGCAGTGCCACATGAAAGGTGCTCTCCCAACCTGCAACATGACCCAGAGCTTGGGAGACATCTGTACTTGACAGAATTTCTGCACATTACCTTTACCTTGGGGAGTATTACCTATTGTATCACGCTTCTGGCTGCCCTGAGCTTCTTCAGCACTCATTATATATGCCAAAATTTCCAATATTAGTTCAAAAGTTTTGCTGGCCAATAGTTGTTCACCTAATGCTGATAGCAAACCCGATTGAGCCCTCTTTTGTACTTTCTTATTGTACCTTGTAAAAATAACCACTGTATCTTGACTGTAAACATATAAGTCTGAGCTGCCGAGTTTGTCATTTCCAATCCAGTTCCCAGTGACAGCAATGCTACTTGATCTGTCCACTGTACTTTGATTAACAAATCACAGTTTTGAGGAATATATCCAGCATGCCCTGCATTGTTCTGACAGAGCTTATTTCTAGTTCAGAGGTACTGGTCCCCTCAGGAGAAAAAAAATCATCACTCATTGGTAACGTACAAATAAAATTGATGTGGTACTCTCAGCCACTTACCAATGATATTTTAATTGAATACTCACATTTCTTACTTCTCTTATAAAATAATTGCAAGATGCTCACCCAGAAGCACGCTGATCAAGAATAACCCTTCTGTCTGCACCAGGTAATATTTTTTATCTACTTGTTCTTTACAGCTGTAGAGAAATGTATCAAAATACATCTATTCCAAAAGCCCTAAAAGGAAGTCAGACAAAGAGCACTTGGAATGATCTTTCTTAAAACAACAACAAAAATCCTCCTAATTTTTAAGGAGGGGAGAAGACTGGGGCTGACATAACAGGGTTGCTGTCTTGGAAATTCACAAGTTCATGACACTGACACACAGGCTGCATGCTGCTGGTATCTCAGGAGGTGAGCCTACTTTCAGAGACCAATAGCTTAATTTCCTTTGGAAGGCAGGGCTATGTTTGCAGGTCAAGGACAAGCTGGGACAGGATGCAGCTGAGACTAAGGTCCTGCTGCTCAGTTAGGCAGTGTTTACACACAAATGACTTGATAGTTAAATATAAACCCTCAGGTGCCTAAGAACAGTATAAGCAATGCGGCTGGACTAAAGGACCTCCAAGATAACATCACTTAATCCAAGAAGAATTTGTTTTGGTTAACTATATAGGGTGTCCAGTTCTATTCTGCAGTCGCCTTCCATATGTGTGTGGTGACCGAACTAGAACATGTAGTGTGACACAGAATAAGACCTGCATTGCTACCCAGGGAATTGTGAATGAATTTTCATCACTGGCTCATACACCAACCATAGGTAAATTGCTTTAACAGTTGCACCTCACTTCCCTTCTTTCTCCCCTTTCACCTCTCCCCTAAGCTGTTTTATTTATTTAAAAGGAAACTGCATTTTCATAGTTAATTTTATGCTGGCCATTGTAGAGTAACTCTTATTATCTCCATTAAGGCTGCTAGTGCTGTCAGCCTCCACTAAAATACCATCAGCTAACTTTGTGCTGTTGAAAAACCAAAGGCTGGTTTAAGAACCACGAGATCTTGTGGCAGGGTGGGGATGTTGCTTCTTTCTTTTTCAGAATAACATTGGTTACCTTTGTGCACCCTCAGTCTGAAAGGAAACCATCCAGCCTCATAGGTTCCTCAGCTCAAGAACTGAGCACGATCAGCAATCTCCCTAAAAGCTGGTTCTCACTTGCTCTCAAAAAATTCTGGTGACAGAGACACGTGTTCCTCTTCAGGCAATCCAGTCCAGCATGTCACTAGCTTTACAAGATGTTCCTATCATCTTGTGTAAACAGCCTAAATTTACTGCTTTCTACAGTTTAAGTGCATAACATCTTGGCCTATCCAACATGGACAAGGAAATAAATTATTCCCTTCATATTTAAAAATCGCCTCTTTTCTATCTGAAAACTGTTTTTCATATCCTCTGTTTTCTTTTCTTTTGAATAAACATCTCAAATCCTTTAAACTTTTGTAAGATAAGTCTTGCCCACTCTTCTCTTTACTTCTATTCCTATTCCCTGGGCTCTGCTCACTTGAGTCACAACTTTCCAGAAAATCACTGCACATGAGTGGGTACTGTGCACTCCAACCGAGGCTTCATTAGGGCCGAATGTAGCAGAAGGCTTTGCATGTTTTACTGATTAGATGTGTGCTTATCCATACCATTTTCATGATTATTTTTTACTACAGCAACTTTACTCTGTGAAATTGTGTTCAGATTGTGAACTCCAAAGGACCCATACATTTTTGTACAGAGTTCCTTCCAAACAACCCATTTTCCTCCCAGACAATGCAGTCAATTACTCTCACTCTAGAAACTGTAAAAACCTTGCATATGCTCTTATTTAACCCCATTCAACTTTTCACAGATAATTTCTCCAAGTTTTCTGGAACTATGGCTTTGAATCCTTATTCTGTCCTTCATTGCAGCAGTACAGCCAGCATGGAGAAGTTACCATAAGCAAGAGCTGAAATGCACTAGGACAGCTCTCCGAGAAGGATTAAAAGATGTTTAAGGCTGTCAGTCCACAGTGGGGGAGTACAGGGCAGAGTGAGAAGCTGTACTTTCATCCTGTAGAGCGTCGCTCAGTACAACAGCATACTAGACTGCTGTGACAACATATAGCTCGTAACATATTCATTGCAAGCCAGTCAGAAAAGGATGAAAGCACTGTTTTTTTTCTAGCCTGGAATATCCTGGAAGATAACATTGGAAAACATGAGTCTCGGCTACGTTCTGAGTTTTCATCTAGCACACTGAAAAATCCATAAAATGAATGGGCAAATCTACTTTGACATTGATGACAATGCATTAGAGAAGCACAGGTCTCTTATGGGGCTAGAATAGCTCATAGGAGGAGTATTCATCCCCTCAAAGAGCTCTGCTTTACAAGCAAAAGGCTCTTCTCACAAACCATATATGAAACATTTGCCTCTGGGAAGTCTGATTTGGAAAAGTGGCATTTATGCAGCAGAGATTTCCAGCTAGCATTGACCTTGCTGCTGTCATGAAGGAGACATATTTACTACCCAGTATTATGCTTCAGCAGCTCTTCTAGTGTAGCAGATACGAAGGTCTACGTACATTTCACTTGTCTGTCTCCACGTCCCATCCCATCCCGTCTGCAGTTATTCATCATCACTTTCATTTAATTGTGTTGGACCTGCTTCACTGTCAAGGTCATTATCAAGAAATTCCAGTGTTAGGGGAAAGGGTGGCTGAAAGTTGGGTAGCACAAGAGAAAAAGCAGCTCTTTGATTTTTAAGGAATGAATATAATACAGATTAAAGAGCCACTGTGTTCCTCTTTAAAGCTGTCAGAAAAAGATGAATTTATAATTGCATTTAATGCTATCATGTAAACCTCACGGTAATCTCAAGTCATTTGCACTCTGGGATTGGAATGGGGGATTTCTGAAATGATCCACAGAAAGCATTCCTTTTGGCTCTGCAAAAGCAAGGCAGAATCAATTACCCTGTAAGGGGAGTCAAGAAGGGACAGGGACACTGTGGAAAAAAGAGGGTGAGGAAGTGAAGGTACCTCTGCTGTCTAAAGGTCTGTGAATTCTTTTTCTACCTCATTCTCAAGGAAAAAAACCTTATTTTAAATTTTAGTTCACTTTCTTTTGCCCCAAAACATCTCAATGGTACTTTCTGGTCTCTCATCATCCCAGGCTCATCAAATTCAGTAAGCTAGGAATACCTGCTTCTTTGGCTGCTATTCTAGCCTCATAAGAGACCATTGCTTCTCCTCTGTTCTGTATATATTATTCCCCTTGAAAAGATCTCACTTTTGTCCAGATTTTCATGAACACTGCTATGATTTCCTTCATATGGATATACCTGCCTGACCTTTTCTAACTATTTTGCTTGATGGAGTTGAGGTAAATGGTGGCATTAATTAGCATAGTAGCACTTCCTCATTAGCTCTATCAGGATTAGAATTCCACATCATGTGAAAAACAAGAGTTTTCCACATTCTGTTCTCAACATTCAAGGCATGAATAAAATAATTTTTAATAAGTAAGAATAGATGACAATGTCCCTTAGGAGATTTCAGAGAATAGGGTTACTAAATTGCAGTATGGGGATGTATAGCTGCTATTAGTCTGCTAATAATTTAGCAGGAGGCACTGTCAAAAACTCCTTTAGAACGAAATTTTCTACATCCAATAAATGTAGGGGAGGGAGAGCAATTATAGAATAGAAAATGCAATCCTTTAATTAATGATTTCCATTTAAGTGCTTTTCTTTTTTGTTGTTGCTTGTTTGTTTCTATAGTTTTGCTTGGAGGTAAAAATGGAGTCAGCACTTCTTGGTTAACAAACCTGAAAAAAATGCCCTCCTCTGAAAAGGCTTAGATTTTATCCCTGACCTCTGTTTTGGAGATAACACCAAAAAAATCACACTCACCTTAATTCATACATGCCCAAAACTTCAGAGGGTGGAAGCCCACAGATTTCCTCCCTTAGGAAACATTTAATAGTTATCTGACACTTGGTATACTCTGGTTCACGGCAAAGGCAAATGCATCCTCTTCAAAATGTAATTTTATTAGTACCTGGGGAAATGGTGTCTCTGATAGCTGTGCTGGAGCAGTAGCCAGAAAGATGCTAACTCCATCCAAGAAAGGGATCAGATTATCCTAACCATCCCTTTGATTTGAACATGAAATTATAACAAGTACTCCTGGGAGCTCCCTCCAGCACAATGAACAAGAAAGATTGCCAAGGCAGACCAGTGTATAAATGGGCAGGCTCAGAACAAAGCACAGACTGTTATGCAAACCATGCAGCAAGAACAAAAGGAGATTATTAAAAATCAATTTCTCCCCAGGTCGCCTAACTTCCACTCAGATACCTCTTCCAAAGTATTTCTAGCTCACTGGGAGACTACCTGATGCTGAGCGTGAGATATAATCAGAGCAACTTTTCACCACCAGTACAAAAGGAGTGGCTTATTATCCTGGTATAACAGAGGTAGAAGACCACCGGTATGGCAATTTTATATATAAAAATTTACTACAAAATATGTGATTGTATGTTTTGCAAGTATATGCACTTACTCTGGATCAATTAAGTTTTTCACAGGCTACAATCTCATTTTCTGATCAGTAGTTTTCTGTGTTAATTTATTACGGCTTGAAAAGCCATAGTACTTTTCTGTGACTGGAAATGATGAGGTACTTTCTCTCCAATATAGAAGCCCTTCATTAGAATCTTTACTTGTGGTAGATGGCAGCTGATGGAGATTCACAGTCTGAAGACTATTGTCTCCAGAATTCACGCAACCAGAATTACCATCTACTACCACAAACTACTACCCTGGCTTGTCTTAGAGTCAGAGGGAGTTCAGTGCCCACTCAGACACTGACTTCAAGCTGCCATAAATATAGCTGAGTATAAAAAAAAACTGTACCTGTTTTGGCACAATCCCTGGAATGCTGTCTTTGGCATGTTCAGGGATGTAGAGTATTTTCAAGTGTTCATCATCAGAAAGAGCTTGCAAGATTTCAGTCAACTTCCTGGCCAGCTCCTTTTCTGAATTAATCCTTTTGTAATTTTCTTTGTTGACACTCTTGGTGAGGTTGGATGCTATATCAGTCCCAGTGTCTACAAAAGCATAATTTTCTGCCACAAGCTTACCTACAGTTTGCACTATCTGTGGCACCTGGGTACGCAGGTTGGCAATGTGCTGAGCTACAGCCAAGGCTTCGCTGGCTTGGATGGTGATATGTGGCTCTGCTCCAGACACACTCCACACTTTGCCAGTGACTGGGCTGAGTACCACTTGGCTAGGGATGGAAGCATATAAGGAGCTGTTGCCAACTCGGTAAATACCCACTGAGAGGGAACCACCTACTGTGGGCTCACCAATAACTGTGGCACGGTGTAGATCCTTCATAGAGCGAGTGAAAGCTTCAGCTGCTGAGCCACTCATATGGCTTGTTAGGATGTAGATGTCCTTGAGGGAGCCATATCTCTTGCCAGTAACCTTGGGGAGAGTCCACACCTCTGTGCTGTGGGAGGTACTACGATCGAAGACAGTGTAGAGGTGTTGACGAGGTTCAGGCTCAAAGAAGTAGGAACAAAGTATTGGGACAGCAGTAGAGTAGCCACCTGTATTATATCTCATGTCAATAATCATAGCATCTGTGTCAACCAGCTTGTTCCAGACCATCTGCACCAGCTGAGGTCCAATTGCTTTTACAGTTTCTGCCTCAGCCATCATATCAAAGCGAAGGTATCCCAGGTTGCCTGGCAATACCTCGATTTTGAAGAGTGCCTCAATGATATAGCTGAGTTCCTCAGGGCTGGGAATCGTGTTGGGAAGCTGTTCTTCTGGTGTTGGTTCCACATGGCTGTGGAAAACATGAAGCCGATGATCCCCTGATGCCTCCTGTAAGTCACTGGTAAGCTGGGAAGCCAACGTCTCAAAGTCTACAGCTGACCGATATCCTCCTTGAACTCGTTTGGTGTTGAGCATAACACTAACCTTTTCAGCCACTTCTGGGATGGCATAGTGAGCCTCTAGAAGCTGACCAGTACTCTCCAAAAGCATCCTCATTTTCCTGTGAAAAGCTAGCACCTCTTCTGCCTTCTCCAGTGCATCCTCTGCCAACACTATGGCATCAGGCACAACACCTCCACCCATCCAGCTTTCCCCATGGTTGTCAATGAAGGTGATAACTGGGACTGTGATGGTTAGGCCATGAGTTATTCCTTGCTCAGGCTGCAGCAGAGGGAAGGTACAGGTATGTGAGAGGCTACCTGCCGTGATCTCACCAATCAGCGTGGCACGGCCGAGTGATTGCATGAGGTAAGCAAACTCCTCAGCAGCTGTAGCAGTGTGGTGGCTGGTGAGTACATAGATACCACGCTGAGCTCCGTAGGGCTGGGCCAGCAGTTCTGCCTGGCTGTTATGCTCTTGTGTATGGTTGGTGCGCCTGTCATAGGTTGTGAAGAGATGAACAGGGCCAGCAGTAGGATCTTGGAAGTAAGAGATCAACATAGGCACAGCAGAGGAGGAAGGGCCACCAGGGTTGTAACGTAGGTCCATGATCAGGTTCTCTGTATTTTGGAGGGGCTCCCAGACTTTTTTTACAATGTAAGGTCCCAGTTTTACAAGAACAGAGGCATCAGCAAACTCATCAAAGCGCATGTAGCCCACATTGCCTGGCAACACTGACACCTTGAAGACAGTATCCACCAAGGCATGCAGCAATTGCTCATTATCAGGCAAATTGGCTGCCATTGCAATTGGTATCTCAGCAGGAGGGGCAGCAGCTTCACCAGGCATCATGGCTCGGACCAACAGGCGAGGGTCCTCAGACAAGGTCTGCATCTCGGCGTTGAGCTTGGTGGCCAGGTCCTCTGCTGACTGCACAGAAGAGAAGTCAGAGGTAGTGAGGTGCCGCAGCAGCACTGGCACTCGCTCCACTAAGCTGTAATAGTCCTTTAGTATGTCTGTGAGGCGACTGAGGGTGCCAGGCACTGCTCTGCGC
Source organism: Bambusicola thoracicus (assembly GCA_002909625.1). Classification (NCBI taxonomy): domain Eukaryota; kingdom Metazoa; phylum Chordata; class Aves; order Galliformes; family Phasianidae; genus Bambusicola; species Bambusicola thoracicus. The sequence goes on along the minus strand of PPHD01010735.1, from coordinate 3,249 downwards.
ACTGCCAGGATGTCCAAGGATTTCTGCAAGGCTTGCTCCGCCTCAGAAGCCACACAAGGCATCACCCCGCTCACCTCCCAGCTCTGTCCACCCCCACTCAAGGGGCTGACAGATCGCGACACAGGAACCATCATATAGAAATTAGAAGGACCAATACGTAGCTTCTGGATGTCCAGCGAGCCCCCAGCTGTCTTCTCCCCAACAGTGATAGCTCTGTTCATGTGCTTCAGGATGTAAGCCACATCTTCAGCCACTCCTGTGGTGTGATGACTGATCAAAACAATGACGTCTTTGTCTTTGCTGTATCTCTCTCCCAACACTTTCGGCAATGTCCATATCTCTGTAGTGGTGTTGGAAGGCCGACTGTATACAGTTTCAACATGTAGCATCTTGTCTGCTTCATGCAAATATGAGATAATGAAAGGAATTCCAGAGATCTGTCCTCCAGTGCTATAACGAAGATCTATCACCAAGGCAGATGTATTTATCAATGTCTTCCACACCTTGTCCACCAGAAAAGCTCCAACTTTCTCCACAACTTCCTGTCCTATGATATAATCAATCCTCAGGTAGCCAACATTTCCCTCCAGCTTGTCATATATGACTACGTGTTCAATAAGACTCAGGAGTTGTTCCCGAGTGGGGTAAGTTTCAGCTTCTTGTTTAGGAGCTGCATGAAGTGATGGCTCATAGGAAATTACCAGTCTTGGGTCATTCAGAGCACCCTGCACTCCAGCTGTCAAGACACTGGCCAGCATTTCTGGATCAGAAATGTCCAGGATCTCCCCACTCTTGATGGCTTGCTCAATGGCTTCTTGCATTCCCACTAGGTTTTCAGGATAGCAGTAATTATCCAGTAGAACTTTAGCCATGTCCAGCACAAGGGTTGGCTGAAAGATTTCCTCAGCAGATACACTGCACACGATCAGAACAGAAAACAGAAAGAAATAGGTTCTGATCATTTTGTACAGAATAAAAAAGAAAATATACTCAAGATAGATGGCAAAAGCTCTTATCTGTCAGAATGACCATAGCTCTCTGCTGTCCCTGTTTGTGAATCACACTGAAATCTCTGCATAGAATACGGGTGCACCGAACAGATAAAAATCTTTTATCTGCACTAAACCTTTAATCTCATTAAAATGGAGTGCATCATCCAATGTGCACCAATAGATGAAGTTCAGCTTCTTGCTACTTTACAGACATCTTATGAAACAGTAACAAACTTCAATCATCAAGGAATATCTTCCTGGCAGTTAATTGTTTTCAAAAAGTAATACATTGCCTGTTATAAACAGGGCCTGACTTATTCCAGCAGTGGATTGCTTAAATCCAAATCTTTGATCTTAACCACAATTAGAGCAGCAGTCATACAGTCTTTCACCATAATTTATAAAAAGCTTATAACCAGGAGATTTTTCTGTGACCTCGTTGTATCAATGTTTAATTTATATTTTTTTTTTTAGAAGTCGTTGACGATACATTGTTTTTGGTGTTTTTCAGTGTGCGCTGCTAAGAGCTGTTCTTTCCTTCTGACTAGGAGCTGCAAACAGCAAACTCCAGACATTTGAGACAGCTCATAAAATCCAAGGTAATGACAGCCTCTTAATTTTTATGCTGAGAATTGCCAGCATTTTAAATAAGACTTTGAACTACATTTGCTTCAATGTAATGCAGCTAAATGTGAGGTGACTTTAATCTTCATAATTTGCACTCAATTAGGATTTACTTGTAATACCATTGAGTAACATATGGTCATGTCTGATGACAGCTCCCAGCCAATGGACTTTAGGCTCAACATACTAAAATAGAATGTGGGGGGGTTGTTTTCCACTGTTCACAATGTATTTGGGACCCTATTGTATTAAGTGTTTGAAAGAGGATCAGAATGTGCAGTATGGAGCTCCAGGCTGTAACCATGTAAACTATCAGCACCCAGAGCTGCAGTATGACATGCCAAAAACATACAAGAGCAGATTCCTGGATTTTAAATCTGAAAGAAGTTGCTACTTCAATCTACTTGCAGGAGGTAGCTGTAAGCATAGACTAGGAAAATGTGGGAAAAGCATGCTTTTGCACTACTTTCAAGATGTTACTTGTTGCCACATACAAAAATAAGCAGAGAGGAGAATCTAAAAGTGGTCTATCCCAACTGGGAGCACCTCTGTTCGTGTCATGAATAAGGCGTGAAACACAGATCAACCACTTTTGGTTTAAATTTAGTGCAGAAGTCTTTCAGGACCATTCAGTAATACTAATAACAGAATTTTGTGAAGTTCCTTCCTTTAACATGTGTGTATATCTAGTCTATATATGGAGATACTAGTCTACTCATGTGCATACTGTATAATCCCATGCTTGATTTATACCTATGTGTACAGAAATATACAAATGGTGGAAAATTAAACTTATTCATGGGACAATTCCTCCCCATATCATGAGTTTTCATAAAATCTCAACCACTATGTGAACTTTCTGGAGAAAAACTATTTTAAATCTACTATTTTGTCCTTGAAAGTTTACATATTTCTTCTGAATAAGCCAAACAAAGGGGCATCAAGAGAAATATTTGACCATAAATCAGGTAGAGAAGTTATACAGAGAAAAATTCCTTTTTATTTCTCTTTCCTTGAGATCACAAGCAGTAGAGGAACTTACTGAAACAGACAACAGATTTAAAGAATATAAGAGGAAGTAATTTTCATGCATTAAGTTTTGAAAACTCACTGCTAGAGGATTTGTGAGCACCTAAATTATGCGAGCTAAGAATTAATTTGGGTAAATTAATGGAGAATAAACTCATTTATGTCTTCAGTTACACTCTCACATTTAGGAACTTCTTACATGGATATGTACAGAAGCCAGAATGCTGTACTACAAAAAAAAGGGCCAGTTTACACTCCTGTTTATACTATCTTGAGTATCCCTTTAGGTCACTGGCAGAAACAAAGCCTATTTTACAGAAAAATCTAACTCAACTTCTTGTCTTAAACCTTCCCTCTATTTTATGAGGCATTCAGTTTTTTCCAACAAGTTACCTGTCATTTCCAGTAGCAAGTGATTTCACTGAATGTTTGATTGTGTTTAGAAAAGAATCAGTATTTGAGATAAAAATTCTAAATCAATATTCATGACATAATTTTTTTAATTAATGACTGAATTTTTTTAATTCAGGTCTTAGAGCCTACCATAAAAATATTGAATATAAGCTTAGAGTATCATGACAGTGGGATTCCAGGATGTGCCAGC
>PPHD01010734.1:0-19400 GCA_002909625.1 Bambusicola thoracicus | reverse complement strand
TTCAACCCAGGCCATTCTGTGATTCTATGATCCTCTCTATGTCCTTCAGCTACAGTTCATGCATGCTTCCTTCAGGAACTACTAAGCACTACACTACAGGTCAAAACAAAAAGAAGGTGGATGTAAATGCTCATATCAGAGTACCAGAATTCCAATTACAAAATTATGAGGGTTCAGAATCAGTAATTTATCCAGTTGCCTTAAGTTGGTCTCTTCAATTTAGAGTTACTTCCATATCTTTGTACTAGAATTATCTTGCCTGATTCCTGTCTGAAAAAAATATTTTAAACGAAAACAGATACTCTATTGAAAGTAATGTCAAATTAAAACAGCTGTGAGAAATGCAGAATACCCTCAGACACAGCTTTTAAAGTATACTTCCCCAATGGCTTGGCTTAATAGAAAAGTGAGTCAGTCTAAAAAAGCCTTACCTGAACTACCATCCAAACCAGTAGCAATTAATATGAAACCCTTAAAATGTGAAATCCTATTGCCTATGGATATTTTCATTAATCGGTAAACAAAATCAGTTGTTTCTGGTCTCTTATCAGAAGACAATTCTAAGTAGTACCAGCATTTCAGAGAACTTGGGTACATTAGGCTTACAAGTAAGGCGAAATGTGCAACGTGCTCTTAAACATTTTGAAAAATCCTCCACATGCTCTCACATCCTGCAGGTCACTGTGCCATACTCCCTCTCCTCAACCCATACTCTAGCAATTGTATTTATTTATTCAAGCTCCATTCAGTCTAATGATCACAGCTGCAGCTTGAGGGGTTTTTTATGTTGCAGAGATATTCAGGACCTGTTACTGCTACTCAGGCCATCAGCCGCAGCTCAGTAACCAGGGGAAAAAAAAAAGGAGAATACACTCAATTGTCTTTATTGTGATGTGAAAGCTTCCTCCTGAGCTGACTGTCAGGGGAGAGGAGGAAGGGCCTGAGCTAGACAGCTGCTTTTTGAGCTGCCTGCAGACATCAGGAAGATGCTGGTGGAAGCAGGAAATCTCCATCATCATGGCCACTACTGCAGCACAGGACACAATGCTTTTTCTCACCTCTGCCACAGGAGGAAACTAAGCTGGGGGTTATCATACCACCCCATGTGACACTGCAGAGCTCTTTTTTGTGCCTTGAAGCTCAGTTCGGACTGTGTGGTGACCTCAAGTGCCCCTGAAGCCCAAAGTGGCCAGTTCAGTATTTTGTAACCCCACCTGCAAAAGTAATTCAACTCCAGCTCCCTGCCTCCACCCTCAGGGTGATGGTATGCTTCTGTAAGCAGTCTCATGGCAGTGGTTAGAGATTTCACTCATTAGTGTTTACAAAATACTTGGAGATTCTCAGAGGAGAGATGCTACTGAATTCTAAATAACTGTTCAATTAGTTCTGTACAGAAGTTATTCCACCCAGCCAAGCTGAAAGATCAAAAATATCATAGAATGGCAAGCCACAGAAGAAAACAAAGCAAAAATCAATTTGGAGATGGTTAACTACCTCCTCATTTCTCTATGAGAAGAGTTCACTACATCTCCAGGACTATCCTGATCTCATGGACATCCTACTGCTGGGCTTGGGACAGTGGTAGCTTGGGCTGAGCTTTGGAGATCTGCACCCGTGGGGCCTCTCCTCCCATGTGGATGAGCTGTAGAGGCATCTGTGTCACATTCCTATTATCGCAGCCCTGAGATGCCATCCTGGGGCTGTGCCAAGCCCTGTATCTTGGAAATACTTGGCCTTTGCAGCCACAGCCAGCTGCTGCCCCTTACTCACCCACAGAGGCTTTGGGGGTGATGGTGAGCAGTAACTGCTATTCTTCACCTTATTTTAATCAAATCGGTCACTCAAGATGCAAAATCAACAGGCTGCTCTCTCTCATGCTCCAGGTTGTGCCATCTATATCAACTCTATTTGTTGACTGTGGATTTCCTTCACTATTATTAGCCATATTCTCATCAGTTTTGTCACAGCGCTAACAGCACTGACTCCTAGCACTTGGCTGTCCATTATTAATTCAGCATAGTTTTAAAGGAATTGTAATGCCAATGTCCCCAGATCTTCGTTCTGGTTCTCTCCCGAGCATTAAACCTTTTTCATTATTCCATCCAGTTATTTATTACCCTCTTTATAAATTCAGAACAAATTTCTAACTGACATTTTCAGCAAAAGGTCATCTGAAATACACACAGTGTTGCTTGTATTGCCTGCCTTCCCTCCTAAAGGTCCGCTAGAGCTCATGTTCTACATGTCATCTATTTACTCATTGCATTGTGCAATAGGCCTTTGATCCCCCGCTCATCTGCCTGCCAGCACTCCCTCCCACGAGGTAGCTCTGGGGTGTCTCTCCTCTTTTCCATTCCTTTCTAATTAAGCTGGACATGTTTTCGATAGCCTCCTCTCCAAATACAGAGGAGTATATTGCTTAAAATGCCACGGTCCAGCTCAGTTACCAATCACACATGACGGAAGCACGAGGCCTGTGGACAACAAAATCAAGGGGCTGAATGAAGAGCTAGGAGCCTAAAGGCACCTGTCTCTTGTTGAGTGTAAAATCCTTCCACCACCTGGGAATCCTTCCTTCCTGGAAGTTGAGTGGCTGTGCTTTACATGAATACATCTACAGGCTGTATTCCACAGATTCCATCTTAAAAATAAACTCCATCAAAATTGAGTATAACTGGAACTGCAAGCTATACACCAATTTTTCTTCACAAAGTTTTCCTTCAAAAAGTTACTTCCAGATTCAGATTCATTGGCTGTGCCAGTGTCCCTTTTTGTAGTGAAAACCTGAATATTTAGCAGCTTCACTGTGGGTTGAAACACCTGGACTTCATTCAAGGACTTATCTCCTACTTCTTCATTTTTAATGCACCTTATGCAGGGACGTGGACTGTCATTGGAATGGCACTTCAAATTTGAGTGATTCATCTCTTTCCTCTGTCATTTGAAAGGGATTTTTAAGCATCTGCATTAGAAACTCTGATTACCAGGCAGAGTAGCAAACCCAGGAGAGGCCAAAGGTTTAACCTGCCTGTTCCAAGAGTTTTAGCTTTCAATACCAGCTGACTTTGCTCTGATCCCTCTGCTCGGAGCACTGGATTCTGGGGTCCCCTTTTGGAGACCTGACACAAAATGAGGGACGAAACCTCAGAACTTCCATCTGTGAATGGAACTGAATGTGTAATAACAGTGAAAGTGCCTGAACTTAGTATCATGGAGCCCACATTCATGGGGGCAAAGGAGTTATACACCCTGGTTAAATGAGGGAGATAGCCTGGTCCTTATTAATGAGCAAATCAAGCAGCAATCCATTGCATGGCAGAAGTTTGGACCCAAGCCCATGAACCCATATGAGCAAATCCAGCCATCACATAGAAATAAATGTACTTTTTCAGACACAGGCTTTCTACCAATGGTTAAAATATTGGTATTTTCCTAAGGAAGAAGGAACTAGAGAGCTACCACATCTGGAATTCCTGATACATATCTCAGCAACGAGGAAATGTCTTACAAAAGACTTCAGTGTAATGGGATCCTATTACGCCTAGTGAGGATCTCACACAGAGACTTTCAGTCCAGTTTCCAGTGTTTGCTGACTTTCTTCCTCTAAAATTAAAATTGGCGCTAGTTCGACCAAAACATTCTTTAGCACAGCCCTCACAGTAAAAAATGCAGTTCATCCTCTTCCTCTGTGAGGTGAGCTGTGAATATAGATTAAACAACCTTGCATCCTCAAGCTGTACCACTTTTATACCACCATATAAAAAGAGAATGGGAAATGTCTCTTTGCCATAGCCAGAGCTCTTTATGCCCTCTGGGGAAAAACTGTGGGAACTAGTTACTTTTGGTTTCAGTGATGTATCTCAGAGCTGAGGTCAGCGTCAGCAGTGCTGACAACTACATTACATCAGATTTAAAATCAAGGTAAAGTACCTGAGTATTTCCTGCTACCGTTCAAAAGGAAAAATATCCTGGACTCATTCCATTAACTTTAAATGACACAAGGAACCTGTGAAGCAGAAATAATAGTATGCTCACTATAAACTGTATAGAAATTCAGGGGTTTGGGTTCTTATTCAAACCTACTCAAAGCTTTCCTCAAAACAGTTCAGAGCAATGCTATGATAAATGAAAGCATAATTCAAAGATAGCAGGTAGTCCAAAGGTCACCTTTTCAGGATGGGTGAAGGAGGCACTGATTTTCTGTGCAAGACACAAATGCCAGCGAAAAAGCCAGCTTGCAAGCAACACCACCTACTGCTTGCCGCATGTAACTATTTCCTGCCAAAAACTGGCAAACCAGAGAGAAAAATTAATCCACTTTTTTGTATGCTTTTTTTTGTTTTATTTTGTTGCTGCTAGCTAAGGCATTCATGCAGCAGGTCATCAAAGCAGCTCACTTGGTGCCTTTGAAAATCATCTGGAACCACATACAAAGCTGACAGGTCTAATTCTTGTCATTCTTTAATCAGCGGTAAAAGTTGCCTAATTGAAAGGAGACGAGTGACAAATCCCCATTAAGTGGTAGCTGTGCAAATGACATTCATACCACCCCACTCAAAGAACTGACAGGTTTCCAGACAAAGTTTGCACCTGGCCTGAAGGTCTCTGATCTTGACCCAGACCATGGCTGGCCCTGAGGCTGGGCTTCTTCCCCATCAGAAGTGGGACAGGTGGAAGCTGTGGGACTCAGATGAGTTCTGCTATGGAGCTGGGACACAGCCAAGGCATGTACTTGGATCCAGAAATGCAGAAGCATTCTTAAGTTCCATATTTTCGGCATGTTTTATATGTTGACGTGTGACTAAAGCTTCAGCCATTGAAAATGTAAGTCTGTTTGGAGAACAGAGAGCATGTGTGCCTATGAGCTGCTGCAGAGAGGTAATTCATAAGAGATTTTGCGGTTTTCTGAATTATGAAGCATGCTGCACTAAATGAAAGTATATTCTTAAATACCGTTATGAAGAAAATCGAGAACAAAGCATGCAGCATCATTTTGCAGTTCAGAAATCTATTGTTCACCTATACCTGAATTATCATATGATCATCCGGTCCCCTCCAAGTCCAAAGAATGCGGCAGATCTGGGAAAGCAACATAATGACAACAAGATACTAAATACCATGAGAAATTAGATAGACTTGGCTGGAAAAGAAAGATTTTGTAGGTGTATATATGAGAGTAGGATGATTAATGGCATAGGGAAAGTACATGGGGACCAGTTATTTATCTTCCTTGCAACATAAGAACTCAGAGGAATTGAAAATTCCCAAGCAGACGTTTTAAAAGAGTAAAAAAAAAAAAACACTTTTCCAGACAGCATATCTAAAGCGTGAAATTTACTCTCACAAGATGTTGCAGATGAGTATAAAGAGATCCAAAATTATGAGATACATTAATATAAGAAACACTCGAGGAAACCTACCAGTCACAAACTGTAAATATAACCTACCCAAGAAGTTTATAAACTGTAGCTTGCTGGAAGCTTTGAGGGTATTCCACAGGATTATCATGCACATGTCCAGCCTTCAAATTCCCCAAAACAACTCCTTTTTGGATTGATGGAGGCCCAGCTCAGTTTCATGTTCTTAGGGGTTTTTAGACAAGGAGCTAAAAAAGAAACTGCTTTACAGATATTCTTAGGACCATAAGAATTTAAATTTCATCAAGTGTTTGGTGTGACAGGCACTAATGGAACTCTGTTCTGTCACACTGATTCACCATAATTTTCAAAATCTCAGTTTTCAAAATTTCAAAATCAAAATGCGAAAGGCATATACATTTTTTGTCTTCAGATGCAGATTTCTGCTGGCTTGTTCACAGCTGGAGGAAATACTCAAGAAGCAAATTGGATAACAGTGTAAAAAATAACTGAATGAAAGAGGGCAGAAAGGTTAGAGAGAAAAATAAATATTACACATGCTTACGTATATTTCATTTCTTGATGTTGTTCTTTATTTTACTCTATATTTAACAGTAAGGCCTTACACCCATTGTGGGCATTATGTAAGAACAGACACTATTCTCCTTTTCCATTCTGTATGAAGAAGCAGCTGGATCCGAGATGCTCACAGCTCAGGCTGCTGGAAATGATAAGAATAGATAAGGAGAAAAGTATTTCATAGAATCATCCAGGTTGGAGAAGATCTCTGAGATCATCCAGTCCAACCATCCACCTATCACCAATATTTCCCACAAGACCATGTCCCTCAGTACAATATCTAAATGTTTCTTTAATACCTCCAGAGACGGTGACTTCACTAGCTCCTTGGGCAGCCCATTCCAGTGCTTGACTACTCTTTTTGAGAAGTTGTTTTTCCTAACATCCATCCTGAATCTCCCCTGGCACAACTTGAGGCCATTCCCTCTAGTCCTAGCACTAGTTACATGGGAGAAGAGGCCAACCTCCACTCACTGCAGTCTCTCTTCAGATCACTGTAGAGAGAGATAAGGTCTCACCTGAGCCTCCTCTTCTCCAGATTAAATAATCTCAGTTCCCTCAGCCACTCCTCATAAGGCTTGTGCTTCACCTGGAGATCATAGAATCACAGAATGGCTTAAGTTGGAAGGGTCCTTAAAGATCATTGAGCTGAAACCCCCCCGTTGTGGGCAGGGTTGCAATAACCTGGCAGAAATTTACATTTCAGGATTCCAGATAACCTAGCAAAGAAACTTATGCAGGCAATTTAACCCCTGTCTGCATGACTCTCTATCCCTGATCCCCATTTTCACATCCCAACTTTCACATGTTATTCATCCACCTTGCCTGACAAGAAGGACACTGTGCATGCAGACCAGTGTGGCTGAAGACTGGGAGTGTCTGCTGCAAACCCTGTACACAGCAGTGACCACCATGTTCTAGTCTGTTCCTAAAGCTGACCAGCAGGAAAAGAAGGATTTACAGAAAAAGAGGAGGAGAATCCCAACCAAGGCTCTGGAGATGAAACAGAATCCTTTGAGGTTTCAGAGAGTTTACTATGGGAGGGTGTTGGCTGTTTTCCCACCGATTCATAATGATTTGTGTCTTATTCAAGTTTCTATGTGTAGGAAATTCCTGTGATTTCTGCACTTCTTTTGCACAGGATTCCTGAAGAATGCAACCAAAGTCTCCAGAAAGCCACTTAGAGACTCAGGTGTTTCTAAAAGGAAAAGCATAAGAAGCAAGAATGTACAATCCAGGCCCAAAACGGAAATGAACACTCCTTAAACAAACAGCACAGGTGGATACATCACAGAGCTGAAAATAATCCTTACACCTAGCCCAGAGACAGAGGCAGCAGCACTCAGTAGTTAGAGCCCGTGTTGGCAGACTTATGCCCATTTGGGAAGTTGGGATAACCTAAGCAGAAGGACCTCTTTATTCCACTGAGCTAAGACTGCATCATGTTACAGGAGATGTTAAAGCTCTTGAAAAACTAACCTTTCCACATACCTTAGTACAGCCTTGGGTAAGAGAAAAGATTCAGGTTTTCCTAATGCTGATGTATGAACGTGAGGAGTATGTAATTATTGTGGCAATTCCATCTTAGGCATCTGCTTCAGTCTACTGAAGCAAGCAAACATTAGAGCAACAGCAAAAGCACCTCAGTATAATCACAGAATCACAGAATCTTAGAATTGCTCAGGTTGGAAAAAACCTTAAAGATCATCAAGTCCAGCCACAACCTAACCGTACTACCCTAAATCTAACAACCCACCACTAAATCATGTCCCTGAGAACCACATCAAAATGGTTTCTAAATACATCCAGGGATGGTGACTCAACCACTTCCCTGGGGAGCCTATTCCAGTGCTTAACAACCCTTTCCATAAAGAAGTTTTTCCAGATATCCAACCTAAACTTACCCTGGCCATTTCCTCTCATCTTGTCACCTGTCACCAGTGAGAAGAGACCAAAATTGCTCTCACTGCAATCACTTTTCAGGTATTTGAAGAGAGCAATAAGGTCTCCCCTCAGCCTCCTTGTCCCCAGACTTAACAGCCCCAGTTCCTTTAGTCGCTCCTCATAGTGCATGTTCTCCAAACCCTTCACCAGCCCTGTTGACCTTCTTTGGACCTGCTCCAGAACCTCAACATCCTTTCTGTACTGATTTGCTCAAAACTGAACACGGTACTTGAGGTGGAGCCTCACCAGTGCTGAGTACAGGGACAGGATAACTTCCTTAGTCCTGCTCACCACACCATTCCAGATACAAGCCTGGATGCCACTGGCCTTCTTGGCCACTTGGGCATACTGCTGGCTCATATTCTCCCAACTGTCTATCAGTACACCAAGATCCCTTTCCATCAGGCAGCTTTCCAGCCACTCCTCCCCAAGCCTGTAGGGTTGCCTGAGGTTGTTGTGAACAAAATGCAGGACCCAACTCTTGGCCCTATTGAAACTCACACAGTTTACTTTGGCCATTGATCCAGTCTATCCAAATTCCTCTGTAGTGCCTTTCTCCCCTCTGGCAGATCAACACTCCCTCCCTGCTTGGTGTCATAAATCTGGACACAGAGTCATTTATGCACCATCACCCCCATTCTGAATTATTATGGAACAAAGAATCTAGTCTTCAGCTTCATGAGATGAAGTTCTGGTGCAGCTAGAAATGTTGGTGGGGTTTTTTTTTTTGTTTTGTTTTGTTTTAATATTCTGCCAGCTCCTACTAAACTGCTTAAAATGCATCCATAATTTCATCATCCTCTGTGAGTTTTTAGAGGTTGAATCCATGCAAAACAGATTAGAGTTTGGAGTCATTCCTTACTAAAAATAAAAATACTGACATGTAAGTTGGAAGCTGTGTTGGTCACCAAAGGAGCAGTGGGAAAAGAAAGCTGGTTTTGAAGCTCTGGAATAGAAATAATGCGATTTAAGCTTACTTGTTTTCAATGACTGACACCAACCCTAAACATCTAGCAGTATATGCAAGAGCAGTACCATTAGCTGTAGGGACATGATGCAACAACTGCCTAGCAGCTAGTTTTTTCATGGCTGTCCTTTGAGAGCAAATTTCATGCTTCGACTGTGCTTGTCTGTCCCAATCTGTCAGAATGCTTTCCAAGAAGGGAAAGCATGCTAAATGTTTCTTTCATTTTTCTAGTAAAGCAGGAGAAAGAAACAGAGTAAAATACGTTATAAGCTTTCATATGTGTTTGATATGCAATCCAACATAAACTTTTTTTTCAGGGACTGGTCTAGACAGTTCCTGAAGATGCTTCCATTTCCCCCCTAAGCTGACTTAGTTCTCACCTGTAAAGCTTATAATGGGGATGTGATTCTCACACCAACAGGAATATAGCTTTGAGTATAACCACATTGTGAACCTGTAACTCAGTCAGAATTTTTTTAGCAAGGCATCTGTTTATATTGAGCACTGAAAGCCTAGAATGTAATATTCCTTCTGTGAATAATGTACAAGGTGTAGATAAGTGATAAGTGTAGCACACATTAAAACAAATAACCAAAAATAGTGGGTTTTCCAACAATCCAGTTTAATAGTTTCTTCATACGTCTGTGTTTTTACATCAAATAAAATTGCAACAAAAAAAAAAAAAAAAAAAAAAAAAAAAGGTAATGTACAGTTCAAGAAAATACCCAAAGCTGTTACAGTTTTGGCTTCCTATTCATTGATATACAGTTATGTACAAAACTGTTTTATTTGCAGTAACCAGTGAAGATTTAGTGACTTATTTACAATATCAGCTGGTATTTTTTGCTATGCAATTGAGCTGTTTCATTTTTGGTATTTACATCCATAGTAGCAGAAGCCCATTCCCAAAACTCATTTATGGATAGGGCTAAGAGGTGGACTGAAACAAGGCAAGACTCTCACTACCAACCACAAATGTACCTCTGAAATCCCATTTTTATATAAAACTGAAGGAAGAGTCCAGCACCAAATGGACTATTGTAGTCATTATATTGACAGTCAATATTATAAGGTGTCTCCACTGAGAAGAGCATTCCCACTCATGCCTGGGGGAAGGACGTGCAAGTTGGAGGCAGTATATATTTCAAGCTGCAGCAGATAGATAGAATATATAACTCTGGTGGTACTTATTTTGCCAGAGACCTCCAAAGCAAATGAAGATACAAAGTTATCCTTTTAAATGTGTATGGAGAATATTTTACAGTTTCTACACAGAGATTAAGCTAGGAAGGGAAAAATTGAACGTTTCATCATAATACACAAGCTGTTTCATAGAATCGCAAAATAGCTCAGATTGGAATGGACCTGTGGAGGCCTTCTATTCCAAATCACTCAGAGCATGGCCAGCTTCAAGGTTAGAGTCAGCTTTAAATGTAGAACAGGTTGCTCAGAGCTGTGTCCAATTAAGTTCTGAATATCTCCAAGGATGGACAGTATGAAAACGCTGGGCACCTACTGCCATCTTTGACCATTTTTATGGTAAAAAAAAATGCTCACGACACCCAATGAGAACTTTGCACCCTAGAAGGACAATCTAAGGTTCACTAGGTCAATTATAATCTTTCTGTTGATGACAACATCATTAGAGCATCTCTAGACCAAGTATAGCAAGCATTATTCTTTAGGATTTTTGGAAGGAAGGATTCATTTTTCTAAATCATCTTCTTACAGCTAGTCAGTAGGGTACCACTGCTTGAAATATTTACCTAGCTTGTATGTATCCACTGGCATCAGGAAATCAATGCCACAGTTGCACTTCCTTAGTCTGTGACAAATTCAATATTTTGCACATTAAACAGCTGTTGTAGAACAGCATGCTTATGAGAGCATGAGTAGGTGCAAATTGCTCACATAAAATGCATGAGGGTTTCACCTCAGAACCCTCTCAGCAAAGATAAAAACAGTTTGGGGAGCAAAAGCTAGTACTCCATACTGTAGCTGCGTGTGCCTGAGTTTGAGATTCCTGTTTTGCCAATGCCTGCTGTCCCTCCTGATTGTCAAACCTGTTTTGTCTCTCGCGGCTTGAAAAATGCAATCTACAGCATGGCTTCCTCCAGGAAGTGCTGCTCATAGCTAAAATGCTTTTCTATCTCCTATATAAAGGCAGTCACTCAATCATTCCTTCCCAACAAAACATTACAGCATGAGCTAGAGGCCACGTGACCTTTACTACCCTAGCCCCAGGAATGAGGAAAACAAACTAAAATTAGCTCAGTCTTTGTATTCAGGCTTAAAATCTCCCCACAGACACCGTTATAAGAACACATACAGTCAGAGATGACAACCTACTGTGTCCAACCTAGGAAATTTGTCGCAGTGCTTTCTTCTTAAATACCACACATTTTATGACAGTAACAGTCACAACCAGAATACAAGACAGCTGATCCATCCATACATACTGATCATAACTTTGTTGAGCAAGGTATGTGAGTCCTGATAATTGGAGCTACTTTTCTGACTTCACCCTTTGGAAGAAAGCAGAAAAAAAAAATAATTCTGGGCATCAAGATGAGCCATGCTATACCTAGAGAGAAAATGAATGTCAAGGAAAATATGTATTGGGATGCTGATGGGCTTATTTACATAGCCAGTCACACTTGTCGCATTTGGCAGGAAAGGAAATAAGGCTTTCCCTGTGCAGTCCTCTTGTAAGATCCAGACTCTTCAGCAGGGTAAATGAGATGCAAAATATTCTTTCTCCCCTCAGTGTAGATGCACAGAGTTGTTCCTACCATCAGTGTGAGGGTGGTGCATGGAGGGAAAGAAAAAAAAACAGTTTCTGATTGCCACAGAAATCTTGACAGCTGACTAGAGAAAGATGTTCCATAGGCCTCTCAGCAGGATAACAAGGTGATGCAAGATGCTGCATTTCAGTTCTCTTCCCTTGTTTTGTTTTCCTAATATTTGTTTGATAACCCACAGACCATTCTCACGCTATAGCAACAAATTATCTCTTTGAAAGTCTTCCTCATTTCCTGGCTACGAAAGGCATAGATCAAGGGATCGATCACTGAATTGCACATAATGAGAATGAGATACATGTTGAAGTGAGACATGAAGCAAACGCAGTAGAGGTTTTGAGGGCAGGAGATCATCAGGATGAGATGGAGGAAGAATGGAGCCCAGCAAACAATGAAGATGCCAAGAAGCATAGTCAAAGTGATGGCTCCCTTCATGCTGGTTCTTTGATGGACAGAGTTGTACCCAGGCAAAGCAGCTATTTTCTTCACGTGAGTACGAGCCAGGAGGAACATATGGATGTACAGTGAAACCATGAGGAACAGCATGGTAAAAAACATAGTGATGAGACAAATTATAACATAAGTTGATTCATAATAAAGAATAAAGATAATGCCACAGCCCGTGCAAAAGGCCCAAATGCATGCAATGATAAGCCCCGATCTCTTCACTGTCATGATGTTGTGGTAACGCAGGGCATAGAAGATAGTGATATATCTGTCTACTGCTATTGCCAGCAAACTGCACATGGAAGCCACCACAGATATGCAGATCAGTGAATCAAAGACATTGTCTATATGACGGACAAAGGCATCTTCCATAATTATGTGCCTATTGTTTATTAAGTATATTGTTATGGTCTCCCAGGCGTTAGACACGCTAACCAGCATGTCAGCCACTGCTAAACTGCAAACAAAAAAATACATGGGTGAATGCAAGTTCTTGTTCTTAACTATTGCACATATCACTAAGATATTTTCAAGGAGGCTTACAATGCCCAGGGTTAGGAACACCTCAGCTGCAATGACCACTTGTTCACATGGTGATGACTTGCTCTTGACAGTAGGCACAGTAAAGTTGCTGCCAAAGGCACTCAGGTTTAGTTCAGAAACATACAGTTGCGAGGATGTGTTCATGTCTGGAAGCAAACACTTTCTCTTCTCTCTGAGGGACTTGCCAAGGAGTGTGGTAAATGCATTTTCCAAAAGGCAAAAGACCCTGCCAAAAAAAATACAGCATGACAAAAACAGGCAGAAGTTGACAAAACAAATATCAACCACTTCTATTTAATTTGGCTTGTACACATCCTGCCTCTTCTACACAATATTCCTCTACTGATTCTAAATTAACTTCCACTTGGCTCAGAGTTTTTCTGCTCATCCATACTGGGAAATTAAAACCACAGGCTAATTAAGACATTCATACACTATTCTTTTGTACTTTAGTTTATCCTATTCAGTCTCCCAGAAGCAATCACAGTGTCCTGGAAATTCTGCCGAACACAAAGAGTTTGCAGAGCTTCAGTTCTCAGAGCCCAGAAAGGCAGGAGAAAAGTACAACATTGTGCAGAACCTCATCACTGGAATGCAATATACAGAAGTACTGCCATGAATAAGAACTGAGCATTTTCAGGAAAAGATTTACATGCTTTCTGAACTTTGTACTTCTTAAATTTGCACAATCTGTGTTATAAACAGTCTGTCTGTGCAATGCTAAAAAGTTCATTTTAAGAGCATAGTACTGAACCACTAACCAAGGCAAATGCATACATTCTGGGATACAGAATCAGTAGGAGGGAATTCTGGCACAGCAGTAAGTTTTCTATTCCAGATCACGAGTACTTTTTTTCTTTTGGTAATGAGAATATTCATAGCAAGCTGTAAGTCATCAGATTCTTAACACAGGGAACTCTTACAGCTGATTGTCAATTACTTGTTGCAAGTAAAATTCAAAGCTCCTCAGACAAAATCATTTCCTGTTTTTAAACATAACCTTTCATTTTCAATCAAGAATTAACTGTACCTATTTACCAGAGCTGCTCCTTCAGCTGTTCTTCATCTTCTGCAACCTTTCCTCCAGAGAGCAGAAGTTTCAGCCCCTCCTCATCCGACATCTGGGGCTGGGGACTCCTTGGTGGGGACGGATGACATTATAGAGGAAAATGAATGAGTAAATCCATAGAGTCGAGGCTGACCACGCATAAATTACTTACTGTGCAACTGCCCTTTTATAGTCTCCGAGCAATAATGACTTCAGTACTCAAACTGTGGCTCCTCCTCCCCTTTGCCCCTCTGAACTTCACTTTTCAATGATCCAGTTAGCAAAGGCTCCGGTCTTTACCACCATCTAGTGGTCTTTGCCTGTCTTTCTTCTTATCCGGACAGTGATTCAGATCTAAAATTCATTATGAGCTTTTAAAATTCTTGCTCTTGCAGTACCTTTGGGGAAAACTACATTAAAGGAGAAAATGCACTAGGAATGCTCCTTGCTAAGCACATCTCATGTGGGTTGGTTTTTCTGTTTTCTCTGCATTTGCAAATACTCGCTATCAATAACTTCACGTTCCAGAAGACATAAGAGCAGAAAAACATTATTAAAGTGGGAGGCTTATTTTATCATTCTTAAAAATATTTATCTTTCATCCACAGTTATAGTTTTGTGAGAACAGGAAGCACACCATCACACAGCTCGTAAGAGAACATACCATCAAGCCTATCACGCCACTAATAGAAGAAATAAGCAAAACCACTTTTGTGAAAAACAGTATAGAAGAAATACACGATTGCATCCTGGCTCCCATGTCTGGAGTAGAGATTTCCATGCATATTAGGAGGAGCATACAGAACACTGTGATGGGAGCCAGAGATGAAATTCTCTGTCTCTTCATATTGCCACCTTTCCACAAATCAGAGGATTGGATTTTTTTCTGTGATATACAACAACTCCAAATGTTTATTTTTAACCTACAGCATTTTTTTTCTTAAAGAATCACCACCAGAAAGCACAAATGATGGGGCTGTACAATGTGCTGTTTTCAGTGTCTACTTAGATAGATTTTATTGATATAATACAGCTAAATCTGTGTTTCTGATTGTTATACTCCACAGAAGCTTCCTTTGTTGTTACTGCAAGCTTCACTTTAGAAACCCTCAAAGACCTGAGCCATTGTATGAAAGGTTCTTATGTATGAATAGTCCCTGCACCAGAGGAGATAGTGAAAAATGCTCTGATTCATATGCGTAAAAATGCTTCTTCAAGACTACGCAGTTACAGTGTGGAGGTGAACTCTGCATACCCCTTCTCCCTGCTAAAGCAAAGAGAATTTAGATTACCACAAAATAGAGGCAGAAAACTATGCTCAAGTGCAGCTGTTAGATCTGAACAGATAATGCCAGCAAGTAAACAGCGCCTGAACAGCAAGTAAACAGAATCTGAGCTCAGAGCTCCTTGCTGTGCTCAAAAGAAGGGAATATAAGATGCCCATCCCCGGTTCTCTTTCTGCTCTTCAATGTAAAGGGTGTTTTGGTTCTTCTGCGTTATCTTTAGTTATCTTACTTATCCTTAGTTATCGTTCACATGGTTTCTGATTTTCCCACTGCAGACCCTGGAAATCGTACACCTACAGATAACTTTTTTCTTCTTTCTCACTTCTTATACCTACCAGTGTCTGTGCAGATGTTGTGCTCTTTCCACTTTTAATTATTTCCCCTCTAGTACCCTAATTTTTTGTTTGTTATACTCTCTCCCCTTAAATTCGGTTCATCTCCCCATTTACAAATCCTTCTGTACATTCAGTCATTCAGTTTAACAAAATTCTTACAGATCATCTTGGCTGCCTTCACAGTAGTTCTCTGTGCACCTTACAGCTCTCTGGGCAGACCACCTGATTGCCAGAAAGAAGTCACACAGCAGAGGAGATGGACTGGCTTCTATTCCTTGGTGCAATGTCAGGTCTCTCAGATACGAGCTATGAAGCAGCCTTTGTACTCTTCTGCCACAGCCCAGATACTGCAGGCCAGATCCTTGGTATATGTGGCAATGCCGGACTAAGAAACTCACTTACAAAGTTTGCAGGAAAAAAATGATCTGCCTGGAAACTGGGACAGTGGTATAAATATAGTTTGTTTACTTTAGAAGATGAAATGAAGAAATACTTTAAAAAAAAAGTGTTTAGTGGTAACACTTCTGCAGCAAACAGCTATGAGCATAACAGCGGGACAAGCAAGTAGCCGAAGGGACACGCAATTACTGGCCGGTGATTAGACAAGTTCTGAGGATTGTAAGTACAGGGCACAGGGCCAGATCTTCAGGTTCTCCACAGATTTTCTCAGGAAGAGGCTGTAAGCTTCCAGCCTTCCAGCTGGAGGGCTCCTGACTGACAGGTTAGTCTTTGCAGGCACTTGTGAGCTTGATGTTCATCTTGTTCCATGTTCCAAGGCCAAAAGGACTATGTCTGGACGGCCAAGCTGGGGCAAGCAGTACTTCATGCATGACTGTGGATATGTAGCTATTGGGCCGCACTGACTTGGTGCACAGCCTGATCCCATGAGCACACACAGGGGAACACTTAAGTGTGACGAAAAGCAGCATTTTCTTTCCTCAGATAGAAAGAGGCAGGAGAGGCAGCACACTGAGGTGGAGGCCCACAGGCCTGCAGTGCTGGGGAGCCTGCAGCAGGGTCAGTGTTCAGGATAAGAGGTGAACCTGTCTGGTGAGCCTGGCCCAGTTATTTCAGACATGGGCTCTGAGAGAGCAGGACTTGGGAGAGCTTCTTTTTAAAACAGCTGCAACCTGGGTGCCTGTCTGTATGTTTTCTCACCAAATTCACATACTTGACTCCATATTTGGGCTGACCCTTCCTCCATGCTGCTCGAATGTGTTTCTGTAAAGGGCAAGAGTGAAACTGCATGCCATCTTCATGACAGGAAGGCACTGATTTTGTCAGTGAATGCAAAAAGGAGGCTAACAGCACAGTGTGCCCCCCAAGGGATTTTCTGTAAGAGGAACTTATCACACTTAGATGAATTCTGCTATTAATCTGTGCTAATCCTAATGGGCTCAGAGTAGAGTTTTACTGAGACCAACACAAGCCTTACAAATTTATCTGTGCTAATACATTTAGGTGATTTAATTCCTGTGTCCTTCTGTTGCTTTTTTTCATCTGTACAATGAAAATATATCTGTCCTTCATAACATAGCTGTGGATCACTGCTCTTGGACTGTTTACAAAATCTCCCCTCTGTCTGCTCTTTGCCTGTACTGTCATCAGCACAGAATTTCAGAGCCACGGAGTATCCTTACAGACTGCACTTTGCTCACAGAAATAAGCCATGGGTCCAGGGCAAAAGTGAAGATCACAGCCTTTGAAGATGTTATAACACAACAAATGTTCTCTAGCTGCTCAGACTCAGACGACTGTTTCTCTTGACCTCTGCTTGGAGTAGCATTGGCTGAACCCCATCAAGGTCCCCTCTGTTATCTCCTCAGTATTTTCAGAGCAGCTCCACAGCATTTAATAAAGACAGGCAATTAATCCTGACTGAAAATAAAAGACATCAATCCTTCTTGTCTTGAAATAAAAAAGCAGTGGATGGAGTGGTGATAGACCCTCTGTAGTTCAGTCCTATCCCCTATGTAGGGGACAACTAAAAGCCTAAAAGTAAGGCTTTGTAGTAAGCAGTACCATAGCAAACACATTTTTTATATATATCATGGCCCTACTTTTCAAATAGTATTTGCAGGAAGAATCACAGAAAAGCAAGACTGAAAGAGACATCCAGCTGTGGGTGATAGTAGGATCACCCACCTTTCAGATCATCTTTCGCCACTCTCAGTCCCTGTCAGTGCTGCTTCCCCTGCTAGAGGAGAAAGCTGAGAAAGGTGCAGTACAGTATAAAAGGTACTCTAGAAAAATGTATCTTAGTAATCTTAACTGGATGATGTCGTAACTAGCTCCCTGAACTGTAAAAGGGAAGTAAGAGGTTTGGTAATCATCATTTTTATGTGCCTTCTGATGGGAGCCAATTCCAGCAATGAATCATCCCCTAACGTTTTGTTAGAGCACAGGTCAGCAGTACAGACCTGCTGAATCATATAGGAGTGCTAGCACCAGACTCAGAGAAGTGCAGATGACCAGTGCCAGACTGCAGAAACTTTCTGACAGAAAGGAGAGGTAGTTTAATAATGGACAAACTGAGGGGGGCGGGGGAAGAAAAAAAAAAAACTTTAAAAAAATTTAGCTCCTCAGTGGGACTTAGCTGTTCGGGCAATTATACTTTATGGAATGGTCACAGCCAGTTTAGTGAATCCTGATGAATAATATCCCATCTTCATATTCAGAATTCAGCCTTACCTGGGAGTCTTCTGAACTTTTTATACTTTCTGAGTACAAAAAATCACATATAGTTCAGAAAAAGCTAAAAAAAAAAACCTCTGATTTATAGGTGTTTATGAACTTCTGGTCCAAATAGATCTGAGCACCTGCTCACTTCCCTCTTCCTTGCAGTCAGATGAGCACAAGACTATAGCGTGTACCCAACCCTGGGAGCACTGCACTTCCCACCTTGGGCTGGGTGCTTGGTTTGAGTTGAGATCCCTGAGAACCCAGTGTCTCTCATTTCTAAACTATTCTTGTAGTCAGTCTTTGGTAATTTAGCCCAGCATGGTTATTGAAAGATGAAGAAGAGGCTGAAGAGCAACTTCAAGAGGATGCATAGTAAATGCAGCAATGTGTGTATGCAGTTCCTATCTAATCAAGTGCCAATCTCTCTGATTCAGTGCGCTCTTTGGCTAAATGTGAATATACATGCAGGCCAAGCAATTTTCAAGAATGCCGTGACAGCAATATCAACATTTCTCTACCTAGTTTTCAGAGGTATTTCTAACATCTTTGTACTGAAATATGGGTTCTTTCCTCACTCTTAACAGACTTGTAAAAATACAGTTATTTCCTTTTAAATGAAATGTATAAACACGTTCTGAGAATCAAATCATAACCATTTTGCTCAGAACTAAAATCTTTTCTGTGAAGCCCTTGTTCCACTGCATTTTCAGTGCTTTCCAACAAAGCAGCCTTGCAATATACAGTATATTATTTTACTGTCAGGATTTTTTAACCACTGTATCCTGAAAGAAATAAAAAATAAAGAAAACCTTCATGGTCTCCAAGGCTGACAGACAGAAAGCTCGAGAGCTCATCAGGGAAACCACAGGGGAGCTAGGGGGGAAGATGCAGATGTGTAACTTTATAACAGAAAAACACCGTGACAAGAGCTGGTCACATTTGGAGCAGCAGTTAGATTCCACAAAAATACCATGACCTTCTAGTGCTCGCTACTGAGTTTGTACTTCTTGTATTCACCCATGGACATGGATAGACACCAGCAAAGCTGCTCCAGAGGTTTAAACAACAAGGACTATGTTTATTACCATGACTTTGCCAATGTCAGTAATGTCATAAAGCCAAAGAATATGGCTCTGATTCACAAAAACAAGTATATTTTTTGTTGATATGTCCCAGAAAGTCAATGACAAGTTCATACGAGAAGTCCTCTGATAGCCAGTGGGGAACAACTGAGGTCTGAACACCTACTAGCATACAAACAAAGGAGCAGTAAAGAACTAACTCTGGCTTCAGGGAAAGCAATAGCACAGTAGTCAGCTTATATTTATACTAATACATATGAGCAAATATATATATATATATGTAAATATATGCAAACTCTTGCCTCCTTATTTTTTTCAAAAGAATAAAT